>VFFE01007101.1:736422-843783 GCA_008921705.1 Burhinus oedicnemus | reverse complement strand
TTTTGTTTTTTTTTTTTACTCCTTGGTCTTTTTTTTTTCTTTACTAGTACAAATCCAGAGCAGAGGAACTCAAAAAACCAGAAACCTGTTTGTCACTTGGGACCAGATGTTCATGTGAGTTTCAAAGCATTTAATACATTCCTTGCAAATGTTAGTTAAGACAGAAGATTGCTTTGATTAAACAGGTTTTCAGACTGCTGCTGTTTGTAGCCCTGCTGGTGATAAATGATGGGAACAGTGTTTGATTAAAAATATCAAAGAACAAATTTATGGATTTCTGCTAAATTCCGCTGAGGTAGCGAGATGTGCAGACTTGGTGGGAATAATACAATCTGGCCTTCGTTTGTTCATAAACACTGGCTTGAAGGTCAGCCCTTGAGGACCTAGTGATACTATTCCTTGAACAACAGCTGTAGTTAAAAATATCTTTGTGTATTTGTAGTAATTTGTAGTTTCCCCTTGGTTATTAAGATACATAAAAATCCACGATATCATCAGGAAACCCAGATCATGGACATTATAGGAACTGCAGTCCATTTTCCTACATAGAGAAGATGGAGTAATCCATTTTCTCTTGTTGGTCCAAATAAATTTTCCTGGCACTTTCTCATGCCCCCATCAGATACACAGTATGTATCCCAAAGGCCTCTTCCACAGTCGTGTGACTGCTCATAAACCTGCACTGGGTAATTAAAGGCATTTAATAAGGATATAAAGATGGGACAATCCTGATCAGGATTTTTAAGGCAGCTGCTCCATGAACATTTAATTTGTTCATTTTCTTGCATGGAATGTTTCAGTTCTTGATTTGGTGACAGGTTTTTTTCAGGGAAATTCTCTTTAGTTTAAGCGGTTGATACTGGCAATTGTAGAAGAGGATTTACTTTCAATCTGTGATGTCCCGGTGAAATTTCAAGTGGCCATGGTTTTATAAATGTGAAATCTTGGCTGTCCATGGCTGTGGCCCTGTATAAAACTAAATACATATCCCAAAAGCCTACAGTGTACTGAAGAGTGGTGGAGTATGCAGAGATTTGCAAAAGTACAGCAATTGCACTTAAGTCAATTAAAGGTGCATAATTTTAAATAAGTTTTACGTGGTTGCATTGATTGGATACGTTCACCTAAATCACAGGAAAATTAAAAGCCATCCCCAGTTAGTATTTTGTGCTTACCTGCAGTAAATAAATAGACATTTTACTTTTATTTAGAATGTCTGATGTTGTTCAGTGTAGAAAAATCGTCTATCAAGAGATCAGTCAAATGAGGACAGGACACCAGTGTAAGAAAATAAAGTGCTATTGGAGAACATCAGGACAAGTATGAGTTTTATCCTGGATACCTTTCACTTTTTCTCGGTCTTTAGGTTTAGAGTTAATCTATAAAAGGATAGTGCTTCTTACTAATTAGGTTGCCGTCTAGAGCTGTGTTGTGAAATTTGCAGAGCAATTGAAGTTAATGAGTTTTCTCACAAATGCAGCTGTGTCTTCCTTTACACTACCATTGGTACAGTCTAGCCACAAGCAGGCACTGGGATCAGAAGCCAAGGGAATTACTTCCTTTGTAGTAAATAAGTAATGGAGGGTGCTTACACAGAAAATATATGATATGTATGTTTATATATACATGTGCATATATGTGTAATGCGTGTGTATATACACAGGCATTTATATATACACTGAAATGACTATTTTTTATATATATGTATAAAGCAATATATATATTTTTAAGCATTTGACAGTAGTAATTTTTATATAAATATGTATACCTGCACAGTGAATAGGACATATTATTAATTCAGTAGCTGCACTCAAGTAATAAAGCAATTTTGTAGGTCAAGAACAGTAATATGTAGATATGATTTTGCCTTCTGGCCTCATCACTATTGTTATCTTGTTAAAACTACAAAACTTGTGGTTTTAGCAAAAACTGTCTTATCAGAATGTTTCAGAAGATTCCACAGTTTAACTGCAACTTTTCTAGCAACTTTTAATAATAGTGTGTAAAATGAAGCATGTAAATATTTTTTTCAGTACTGGACTGTACATTTTCAAGGAAAAGAAATTGCATGTCACATGAGATAGTATTAAAAATACAAGTTGTTTCTATAATAAGTGATGTAAAGGACAGGTATCTTATTCTAAATATTGTAAGCATTCTAATAACCGTGTGGAATCATTGTAATTTGTTATTACCTTAGCCCATTCATTGGAAAACAAATAATGTAAAAAAAAAAGAAATAAAATTTAGTATAAAACAAAGGACAGGAAATTTCTTTTAAAAGCTCAGAAGGGGAGATCTCCTTAAACAAAGCAAGGTAGAATTCTAGAACATGCAATTGAAAGGGATGAACATAGGTTTAATTATGGGATTAGCTGTCTCTGGCAGTAGTTCCCTTTAGAATATATCAGCATATTACAAAAATATCTTGTAGTACTTGAAAAATGAAGAGAGTGGTAATTCCACTGATTCCAGATTTAAAAAGGAAAAAGGTGTGTGTTAGGGAGGCTACAAAATGTAGTCAGTTTAGGAAAGCTCTGTTAAATTATATGACATCTTAAATGTTTTAGGCAATGTCTTTTCAAGTTAGTGTTTCCAGCCTAATGCAGATAATAGGATAATGAGGCATTTATGGAAATTATATTTTAGAAGTTACAAATGTACTACTTTCTAGCCAGCAAGATTGCACACAAAAACAGTGGGGTCATTCGGGAAATAATTAGAGTTGTTCGTAGCGTGGAAGAGAAGGAATTGAACTTTGCTGGGCTTAATGGCTTTTACTTGTGTCCTGAAGTCTTCATATGTCCTTTTAAAAAGTAGTTCTCCCTTCTATAGTGCACTTACACTGCGGTTTTAAAATTTGTTCTTCATCTCCTCTGTCACAGGGACCAAAATTTCACACGTTTTCAAATCCTTCTTAAGTCCTGTAGGTCCTTTTGAAAGATGAGGTTATTTGATATGCCCAGTCAGCTGCAAAAAGGCAAGGAGTTTGCCAGGTAAGATTTTTGCCATCAGCTGGTACCTCAAGTGGTGCAACCTGGCATGAAGTCCTTCAGGTGTGGGAGCCCCACCTTGTTACACAAACTCATCTGTTCCTCTGACTTGTTTACTTAGCTCTGCAAACACATGATGCAGTTTTAATTTCCCATGAGAAAGTTATTGCGTGAATTAGAAAACTGAATTTCTTTCAGAAAAACCAAGAGGTCAGAGTTAGAAAAGTTTGTTACTAGTCTTCCTTAATAGACTGGAGAAATAGAGTTGATGCAGAGAGCATAAAGACTAAAGAGGGAAGTTGTAATGTATCCTAATGTGTAAGTGCTGGACTTCCCATTGACTTGGTATTTGGATATGGTCATATGCGAAGATGATGGAGATAATGGAATGTGACACAGAAGAAAAATTAGAGAAAAGATGAGGAAATTAAGAAAGGGAAGCATCAGACAGGAACAGAAAAAGCACATATTGCAGCAAATACAGAGACGTTTGAAGACGATGCTAGTAACCACTGGTGCCTCTTGTTCTGTGGTTGTCAGTGAAGGATTTAAAGCAGAATTGGATCAGAACTTAGATCATGACTGATCATGACACGAGTTAGGTTTTGATGAGGGCAGGGGGGAGAACTTACTGCACATAACATGGAAGTCGTCAGTTTAGTTTCATTAATTTTGCAGTTACCTCTAAAGTGAAGTAGTAACTTCAAAAATGTAACAAGGCAAGTGGATAGGTTTGGGGTCTTTTTGTGTTTTTAGATATTTTTAGTAATTTTTTTTTCTCTTTATGCTCATTAGGACTAGCTACCTATGTTACCAAGGTGAAAGGTGTATACAAATTCTCCTAGATCATGAAGAGGATACAATGCATACTACCTTCTCACCTGCTGTCCCTTACTGCTAGGATGGGACTTTTCAACCCTAGCATTTGCCATCAGTTTAAAGAGCTTATTTATTTTGAACGCTGCTTCTTCTTCTATGAATCTTGAAGATTTCACTTTCTCTAGTTCTCGTCATCTTATTTCCTCTCACAAATTTATTATCAATTTTCCACTATTTTCCCAAATAGACCCTCAAAACACAATTGTTGTTCTTATTCTCCTCTACATCTTTTCTTTGCTCATGGCACCTTGTCCACATCTGTTCTTAGGAGACTGTGTTTAACTTGGAAGAAGGTGGCTTAATGCTGCCTTCCAGGTGATTTCTTAACTCCTCGTGACTTCACTTAGAGGTGAGCACTTACGGGTTTGTAGTGACGGAGTCGAAACTGTCCTCTTTGATCATCTCACCTGATCTTCAGTATGTCACAAACTATTACGTTTCACCCTGTATAACTGGATATCCTCCTCCCTCACCCACCTAAGCATATCTTCTCAAAAGACATTCACTTTAGATTCACAAATATCCTGGACGTTTTCTTGGTCTCTTGCTGTTTAGCTTTTAAAAATGTGTGTTCATTTTCCAAGATTAATTTATCTGAATCTATCTTGCTGTCACAGTTTCTCTGTAATGCACTGTTCCATTTGGTAATAAAGACATAGCCCGTGGCCCTCTTCAGTAGGTGATGGAGTGTGTTGGCACAGCAGTTGAGGCCTTTCGCTACGATTCAGAGTGGTAAACCTGTGATTTGTCCCAGTTACTTCCTGACCACCAGTCAAAATCAGATCCTGGGATAGAATGTTAGTTATGTTCCCCGTGTTCTCACAGAGACAAACTGATGTTGTCGAGTGGGATAGCTTCAGTCTTACACTTACTAATCATCTCTCAACCTTTTTTAGAAAATTAACAGATATGTGTTTTTACTGTGTGGAGCAAACTGCAGGGTTAGAAAACATAAGATTACATCTATGGGATGAGTCTTTTCGACTATAGTGCTTTCTTATCTGTCAAGATATAAGCTTTGTTCTGTAAAATCTATTTTCTATGAAAGCCATGTTTGCTTGTCTTTTGTTCATCATCCTGTAATTTTTATAAGATTCAACCCAATGCCATCTTTTCCATAATTTTGAGTAGAACTGCAATAAAATTCACTTGGAATTAGATTTCAGGCCATTTCTTTTAACTTTCTGAATTTTTTAACTTTCTTGAAACTTAGCAGTCTGTAATCTTCTTAACACTGTAGTCCAACTTATCTTAAAAAAAAAAAAAAATGAGTAATAGAGACTTGAGGAGTCTTGAGTTCATGTTATCCAGACCAGCTTATTTTAAAATATTTACCCTATTTGATATGATATAATGTTTATACTATTTGTGCACTGTCCTACTTCTTACCAAAGACAGTATGGAAATAATGATGGAACAAATCTATCTTGTATGAATAATTTTTAACCATATATTATTTTGATAGAACAATTTTTCTTGTTATTTTCTATTGTTAATGCTTCTCTTCTACCTAGAATTCTCAAAACCCAAACATTTTTAACTCCTACAGTGATTCACTTCCTTTTTTGTCTTTTTTGTCTATTTTGTCTTTTTTGTCTTTTTTGTCTTTTCTAAATGTATTTTTCCCTGTTTCTTATTAATTGCTCCAGGGAAGCTCTTACTTATTCTCACACTTCACCTTCCTTGTTCATGAAATTTGGAGTTAAGACCATCTAATAATCTCTTTGCACTCCCCAATTTCAATTAATATTTCACTATCTAATTTTCTTCTTTCAATTGTTTGCTTGTAGTGTTCCTCCATTCAGATGATTGTATTTTATCCAGGATGTCCTGTAGTTGTTTACATTGTGTGCAATCGATGACCACTTCTTCCTGGGTAAAGTATTTATTGCCAGAAACTAGAAGAAAATTTGAAGCCCAGAATAAAGCTACACTCTAACTGCAGTATGCTTTGTTTTAAAATTTTGACACGTGTAATTTTCAGAAACAAATGGCAGTTTTTCACTGGATGCATGAGACTTAGTTTGTGTATTGCAAACTGAATTTACCTACAGAAAAATGTTCTTTACAAACATTTTAAATAATCTCTTTTTAGATTTAGTGCTGAAATTCACCTTCTGATATGTTTCATAAGACACTATTTTACTTCAATTTCGGAGAATCTCTTTTGCTTTTTCTGTCCATTTATCAGACTATTAATCCCTTAATTCCCATATCTCTGTTTCACCCTGGTTTTGCCCTGGTGACCCTTTTCTCTCCTTTGAGGTCCCTGCAGTCCCTTTGGAGCTGACCACGCTGGTGTGTGTGGAGCTACTCCACACAATGCTCAGAAGTCTTTGAGGACAAAACAGAGGATCTTGTACCTTGTACCAAAGGAGACCAGCCTCACTGTGCCTGTGATGCAGTCTCTCGAGGGCAGGTGCCATAGACACCTCACTCAACTGTTGGTGGACCTTCGGAGTACTGGTTATGGAGCCCTGTTTGTACTAGGGGTCTGAGACACTGAGCCCTGTATATCCATGCCTTATAGCAGCATTGCATATGTGGACATTCCTGGTCTGCTGCTCCTCTAGAGACTTGTTAAGAAACTGCTACTCCTCTTGCCAACCATTCCTACAATGAAGGAATAACTTTGAATAAGATTACTTGAATATGAATGTCTTCCTGTCATTCCTACCTTCTATCAGTGACTGGTAAGCCAATTTCTTGCTCTGGGAATCCAGTACTCCCTCAAGAAAGGAGAACTTGTCCACCAGTTGCAAGCAATTCTTCATTTATGTTCTGGTTGTTCAGTGTGATTGTCTTCCATGTTCTGGGGTGAAAGAACTGCAAATGAAGCTCACCAGCAGATGAGCAGGCTGAAGATCTGTGAAAAACATCTACTTGACCTATAGAGGTGGAATAGCACAGTAATGGGTGTATGGTCAGAGACTTAAAACGTGCACTTTAAAAAACAAAATTGAAAGAAATATTATTTTCTTCTAGCTAATACATGTTGACACTGGACACAGTCACAAATTGTTACGTAGAGGAATGATTCATTCCGTGCAGTATACAACAAGCTATAAGGAATTAAATGGAGAATGTATCTTCTATGTTTTCTCTATGAAGAACAGATACTAAGATATTTAAGGAGATAGCTGCATCTTTAAAATTGTTTTTTATGATGACTTAATTTCAAGTGTGGGTCTTTACATTCTAAACCTCTCAACTGATGGTGCACTAACGTTAACGTTCAGAGTATCATTAAGGACATATTGTTACAATACTGTTTTAAGTGTAATATATTACCAATGTAATGTTCTTCTGATCATATATCAATGAATTAATCATTACTCTGAATTGTTTGATGTATCAACGAAATGCATCATTACCTTGAACCATCTGAATTTTTTGCAGTGTAATACATCATTGGTATGGTGAAACCCTAATGATGAACTAGCATGCAACTAGGCTTCATTATGCTAGATTATCTAAAACAAGATTCTTTAGCTTGATAAATACATCATATAAGCCATCTCATCAGCTGGGAGACTGAGACGTAGGAAAGATTGGTGAATTAACATATGTCTGACTGTAACGGGAGAGCAAACAGAATAATTTGATGTGTTTTGAAAATAAAATATAAACCTAGCATATCTGTGGAAATAATTGGATGAACTAGCGTTTACTTCAATCATGAAACTTGTCGCTCTGTAATTACCTCTTGAGTTTAGCATTATCATGTTTGTCTGTCAAATAAGAAGTGTGGAATGTTAACTGCAAATACATATCTGAAAAAGTCAGTATTTCTCTATATAGACATGATCATTAAGAAGGGTGAAGGCTTTGAAGGTAGTCTCCTGTATTTGCAAGAAAACAGGTGACATTGTAGTCACAGAGAAAAGAGAAATTCAGTCATTTACATTAAACCAGAGTATAATATGTTTACTTCCCTCCCAGATAGTCTCCAGTAGCTGAAAGTGGCCAAGTTCCATACACATTCAAACATTATCTGATTGATATGGAAAATAAACCATGTCCATGAGCCTGTAACTTTGCTACATTTTAAAATGATACCATAAATTCTGACAATTCTAGCATCAAAACCATACCTCCGTCTGTCACTGAGTTAAGAAAATCTCAGGTGGTACTTAAAAAAGTAGCAAATTGAAATAGTTGCTGACAGAAGACTACTCAGAGAAAGACAATGAAGTACTTTTAGTTATGTCTTTAAAGAAAAGTGATTGCTTATGTAAATATACAAAGCAAAAATTTTCCCATTAAAATATGTTTTAGTAAAAAATATAATTTTTCACAGGAAAGGTGATTTTAACTTTTATGGGTAATCATGACATTTCTATTTTTCACATCATTTTTTGATGAGACAGAAGATAGTTGATTACAGTCAGAAGAAAATGCAAATGGTCACTTGTTTTTACTTCAAAAATCTATCGTGAAGAATTGAAATTTTGAATTAAAAAAAGAAAAATTTCCCTTTTAATTATTTTGTAGAGTAAGGAAGCATCTTTGAATCGGCCCTAAACAAAAATAACCATGATATTTTATTTACATAACCCTGTTGTAGTATAATCAGGTCAGGACTAGATTCAGTCAGATTGTTGATGAAATGTATTCACCCCTAACGTTGGAAATACCCTCTTTTTTCCTGTTTAATCCTTTTCACATAAATATTTGTCAGATTATATGAAACAGCAGTGTGATCTTGGAGAGGTAAACAGTTTATTTCAGTGGGTCTTACCTATAAGAAAATGGATCTATTTGCAAAGGGAAAACTTCATTCTGAAGACTGAGCACGTGCTTGTTTGTAAACATTGTCTGATACTTCAGAATGCTTATCGACATAGATAAAGCATGCGAATAATCGTTTGGAAGATCAGTAGTCAATGTACTACTCACCACGTGAAAAGGTGAAAAATCTGGCCTGTTAGCAAGTAGCGTTTCCTGAATTTTAAGTTACAAACTTTGCAAAAAAAAAAATCATGCAGTGGTGTGCTGTATGGAACAACCATACAGGGGTTCCTTTCTCAATGAATTTTTGTTCGGTGGATTGGGAAACCATCTCTCATTGGCTTGTGTAAGAATATTTCAAATAACCTCTTGTGGTGCTTAGACATTTTAAATTTGGTATGCATCTTTCAGAAAAAGTTGGACAGCAAGGTAGCATCAAACAAAATGCAACGTTTTGAGTGAAGTATCTTTATTTATTTCCTGAATTTAAATTTGAATATTAATAGGGTTTGCGGAAAGTAGTTAACTAAAAAAAACCCAAATCTAATTTAAAAATTCATGGGCTGCATAAGAAAAAGGATTTATGGAACAGAGTTAAAGATTCAAACCTAATTAAAAATACCATACTACATTAAAAATGAGGGAAATGTTTTCACGATAACTATACTCTTGCAAATAAATTAGCTTTCCCATTAATACTATTTGTTTAATGTTCCCCATTAAGCTAATGAAATGCTGAGAGATAATTTGGGATACATAGTTTTGTGAATTTTTCTTTTTAGCCTAATCCTATGTGTGTTTTAAGGTCCCACACTGATTATTTTTCAGCAAGCTGCGAGGCTTACATCCAGTAAAAATCCCCACAAACAATGATCTGAATCAGCTATGTAAATATAATTGAAATTTAGCTCTATTGACAAAAAATGGTATGGGTCTGAACAATGTCTGTTGGTATTTATTTATTTCTACAGTATTTCTACATATACAAGCAAACAAAAGAAGTTACCATTAAGAACAGGATGAGCAAAGCGTGCGTGTGCATGCATGTGTTGTGCGTGTACATATATATGTGTATATTTTTTAAAAAAAGTACAATTGCCATGTCCTGATGTTTCTTTTACTCCTCAAGCTACTGCCAATGAGAACAGAAAGGCAGGAGTTGATGGAAAAGAGCACACTTGAAATCTGGTTCAATGGATACCTGGGCAATTAAACACCTTTACAAATATCTTCCTTTTCTCTTTTTTTCTATTACTATTTGTTCACAGTAGGACCTGGAAACTTCAAGCAAAGTTCAGTATTTCTTTTAGACTGGCATTGGCAGGATTTGTCATAAGGAAGACCTATGCCTGATGCCACATCCATCTCTCACCTTCATCAGCTTCTAAAGGAAAAACCAAAATCAGTTCAGTGGTTCAGACCTGAAGAGCTGAATCCAGGATATAACTTATAATAGTATACCTTTTTTCTCATGAGGGAGCAGACTGTCTTAAGCGCAAAAAGCCCAGTATAGCCAAAGAGGCCACTAATGTTTTAGCTATCCCACATTAAATTAGGGTTGTTAGGCAACAGTTTAATTACAAATATGTAAGCTATGATTTGAACTACTAAGCATATAAGCACTAGAAACATTAGACAAATTCTGTGTGATTATGAGCTACACAAGCTGTTGGTTAGGTGGTTAACATTAAGCTGAAAAAGGCAGCCAGAGAATTGTTTTGACACTTTTTTACCCTCTTCCTGTCACTTACTGATACTTTTATAAAGTTTCCACAAAATAAAAATAGTTGGCACACCCAAAAAAGAACGTGGACGCTGTTTTAAAAAACCTGCAAATCCTATAAAACCCCCATGTTTCTGGTATCACAGACCACATCTAGCATCTGAAAAATGTATTGTTTGTATGCAATAGATTAGTAGCACTAAATAACTCTTTCTGAATATCAACAGTCTAAAAATCTACATATCAAAAATAAAAAAAATCATTAGAGCAGAAGGTTGTAGGACCTGGTGTCCTGTAGCATCACCTCTCTTTGTTTGCATTGGCAGTATTTGAAGAATGAAATGTGGAGGGTGAGTGAAGAGCTACAAGGGCTTTGTCTCTATATATGATATGTGCCTATGTACGTCTGTATACACACAATTATACACAGAGAAAGAGCCAGTATGTACTGCAGAGAAGAGCATTTGGGCTTAAATTGCATCACTGGATTTTTCTTTTCAATGCCATTTTGCCCCTTTACTTAATTTCTTTCTTTTCTCTCTGGAATCTCATCAAGAAACTAATCGACAGAGTAGAAGAGCATTGGCTTAGAGTACCTTTCATACAGCTATTTTAATCTGTCTTCAGTAGTGTATATGGATTCATATAAGACCTTCAATTAACTTGCACATTAACACTGGTAAAACAATTTTAGATCCTTAACTTATCAGGAACGCTGTACGCAAGGGATTTGAATAGCTGAGCAGAATTTGTCATCGGACCCATTTCATCACTGTGCTCATGTGATGCTGGTCACCAAACAGAAAAGGAAACAAATGAACTGAGAATGTTGCTTTTCTGAGATTTTCCATTCTTTAAGCATAAATATTATCTGCATATTACCATCTCACAGTTTAAGCAGGTTTTCTGAAGGGAGAAGTACTTGCTGTTCCTGTTGACCTCATACAGAATCGAGGGTATTCTCTAAGTAAAGAAGCCCACCTCATTTGATTTTGTAGTGGTTTGTAACGTTTGATTTCGTCTTTATATTGCACATTATCATATCTCTTAGTAGTAGTTAGCAGGAAACCTCAGTTCTAAAACGGTGCTTAACTTGACTCATTTGAACAGCGTTACCAAAGTCAATGGAACACAGAAAACCTCTCCCTGCGTTGTCACTTACTCTGTTGGGAGCAGAAGTTGTTACCTAGACATGCACATAAAAGGGCTAATGCATATCATCTCGGTTTTTACAACAGTTAACTGACAAGTTTAGATGCATTGATTGCTATTCAGCATTTAGACATTTATTTTAAACTTGTATACATCTCAGAAAATCTACTAGAAAAAATGAGCTATTTTTGTGCTTTCCTACTTATTTTAATCACTGTATGAAAAATATTTAAATGTTTAAAATGCTTGTTTCTAGGGTGTCATAAGAAACAGGAATCTATTATAGTATAGGCAGTAAAAATGCATCGTACCCAGTAGGCCTCACTATGAAGGACCCGGATCATTTTACAATCTGGTCTAGTCTTTTGATGTCAAATTCTGCTTTCAGAAACTTCAAGGTAAATCCAAATCCCATGAATGAAAAGTATTTTACTGCACTGAATATGAGCTAATGCTTCTAATTATTCAAAGGTGCCTACAGTATTTTACCCTGTAGTGCATTAATTTCTCCAAATTATTTTGTGTCCAGTCTAAAATGATATAATAGTCCTTTTTCTCGTCAGAAAGATAACAATGAGTGAGTTTCGAATCTAATTATTCTGTTAGCTGCTTAAAATTTCTAATGACTGGATGATGTTATTATCATGCAGGCTTCCAAGGATACCTGTTGGGGTTGCTGTCATTGTAGCAACGGAAGAGAACTGTCTGGTTTTTTGGCGGTATGGCAAGCACCTTCATTTAATACTCATTGGTGACCCTGTTGGTTTTGAAACGAAGTCACCTCTGAGGGGGTGCGATCAGGTCCATTCAAGTGAAGTGTGTTAGACATGGGTTTGGCCCCAGAGGTTGGAGCAAATCTTTTTTTCATTTAACTTATTGGAGTGATTCTGTGATACAATAGCCATACGCTCGTACAATGAAAACCAATGAACTTTAATGGCATTTATAAATTTATGAGACAACTGCACAGCATCACAAAGCACCTCATGGTGGAACTGTATGAGATTTATTTCTTGACTATACTCTTTACAGAACTCAGGAAATATGAGCTTGATAAAATCTTTGCACTGCTTTACTGATGGTTTTCAATCGGGTATGATGAACTATGTATAAAGTGGAATCCCTGTCACACATGTAACTCCAGGAAGCTGGAAAACTATGCAATTACCAGATACAAAAAGAAGGCAATTAAAGTAGTGCATTCTCTACGCAGAAATGCACGATGTGCTAGAGACTAATTAAAGATGTGAGCACACAGATCACTAGGAATTGCCCAAGAATGAAAGTTCACTTGAAAATAAGGTAATTAAGTTAATCTTCTGATAGTGGAATTTTGCAGTAAGTGCATGTATCAAATATGAAAGTGAGGAACTTAAGAGGTAATTAAAAGTAATTCAGGCATTAAATTAAGCTTCTAGCTATATGAAGTGGTAGTAATTACAGACATCAAAATTAGAACCATATTGTAATCAGAGTAACTACAGTGTAATTAATGTACCTACGTCACAAACTATCTACAAAAGTAAAATGCAAGGTGTTGGTTTCACAGAAGACATTACTGTTTTAAACAGAGAGCAAGTCAGTCAAAACTTGGAGCAGACATCAGTGCCCAAAATATGAACAAAGTTGTCCGTGCTGAGGATATCCACCATTTTCCAAGTGCTGAACCAAAACTCTTCCCTTGACTTTCCAGGAAGTCTATAAAAGATTGGCATCCTCACCTGATTTTACTGTCTGGAGGTATACTTGTACGCCGCATAAGCTTTGCGGACTACCTGGCAAATCAGGAGTTACAGCTCTGTCTCCGGCAGGCAGAGCCTCTACAGTTGCTTTCTGCAATTAGGCTCGTCAACATCTCTCTCTCAGGAAAGTACTACTGGCTCATTAAGGCTAATTGCTGGCAGACGTCTGATTCCCTTAGAGGACAAGGAGAGGAGCCAGGCTGCTGGGAGGGCTGTGATGGGCCAGGTTAGGAGCACCTGCCAGGCAGGTGGATGCACCTTTAATCATTCCTACAATTGACTTACAGCTACGGGAAACTTGACCTTTTCTTTGATTAGAATCTGAGCTGATGAAATTCCCCTTCTTCTCTGCAATCAGTTGCCACATGAATTAGGCCATTAGATATGTGTGTCTACCTGTCTGCCCTAGGCATGTTGTTAATGCTGCTGTGATTAAAGTAATTTATTACAAATTATTGGGTGTGAAAAGGGATCTGATACTATAAAGTAATATTTTAAAGTAGACATTCTAAAAGGTACAGTCAGTGTCATGCTTTGTTTTCAATTATTTTATATGGCAATCTTGATGTTTTTATCTCTGGCATGAACAGTAGATTACCCACTACAGGCCTTATGTTATAGGGCAACTGGTACATGATCTGTGAAGCAAATGGAACTAAAAAAATCTAATTACATCAGTCTTAGCAGAAACCGTACCATTTTCCTATGCTGTAGAAGCAGATTAAGCACTATGAAGTTTGATTTCTATGTATTCCTTTATTCTAGAGTTAAGTATAAGCCATTTTGAGTTTTAGGAAAGGCTTCTTGCATGTTATTCCTCTCTCTCTCCCCTTTTCTTCTGTGTCCTAATTTATTTCATATATTTGCCTGGAAAATATTCAAGTTTTATTTTAATATTGGGCATTTAGCTACATCCATTTACATGTGAGCAAGAAGTCCAGCGCTTGTCCCACCGTATTCAGTTCACGGATTTTTACTGTAGAGTTGGCAAATTTTTGGCCCAAGGTTGTTACCATGCAGCGAGACACACTGAAAGCCCTAGGATGGTGCAGCTGTACACGAGTCTTCATAGCGTCAGTCATACATCTGAAGGTTGATTTTTCAAGCTCCAAGCGTTTTGAATGGCTTGGAGATTTCTATGGATGTGTTCAGGCACACCTCTGTTCTGCTCTGTGTAGAGGGTCGAAGACGCTGCGACCCACATGAATGCCTTTGTGTTTCTAGGACTTTACTCCACGGTTTGTTATTGACTCTGGCTGAAAAGATGCGAATTGCTTTGTGTAATTACCCAACTGAATTACTGGAATTGCCTGAAGAATAGATTGTGTATCACATTCATGGTATTTATTACTTTTTTATCTGAGTGAAAAAAGCAGTAGAGTGTAAGTCTAATCAAAATAAGCACAAAACTGTATTCATCAGTAGTCATGAGTTAACACATAACATAAACAAGATTCACTGAAAAGTCTGAATTTTACCTTAAAGCCTGTTTGATTACTACATTTTTTGTAATTGTGGATAAAAGTAACAGGATAATGAACATAAAAGCAAACAATCAGAGAAGAAAGCAAACATATCTTTGATTTAAAGCTGTGGTTAATTCAGTAAAATATGACCCTTCAATATTTCCAAAAGAAAGCTATTTTTGTACTTGGACTATAAGTAGCTTTTATGAGTTGGACACCTGTCTGGCTAAACTGGAAAGAAGCTATTAACTCTTCTCCTGAGAGATGTTTTTCCTAATTCCTGTAAAATTCTTAGACACCTTAGAAAACAATCTATCATGTTATTTGTTGATGATTTAGAGTGCCATTTTTTTTGGTGAATGAAAATCAGAAATAATACAGGCTTATAATTATTGTCTTGTCTGCTTTGATTGTAAGGACTGATGATTTTTTCTGTTTCTTATGTGAAAATATATATATATTCCTCATATAGGGATTCTATCTGAATATTTTAATTCCAACTCTTCTGTTTTGTTGGTCAGGAGAATATAGTGGTTTAAGACTTTGAAGAAAGCATAACAAGTTTTCATAGTCAAAGGCTGTATATTTACTTTGCATCATGGTTGGAAAAAATTGTAGACAAACAGTGGAGGCAAAACCAGGGGCTTAAATGTGCAATATGTATAGGTGCAACCTATCTGCTATGAATTAGAGCATGATAAAATTTGCTGTTTATTGCATGACTGGCTTGCACAAAACATACATGAATAAATATTCCAAAAAGCCTGACTGACTTGTAGATAGTAAATTATCCATGAGCCAGCAATGTGCCCTTGTTGCCAGGAAGGCCAATGGAATTCTGGGCTGCATAGGGAAGAGTGTGGCCAGTAGGTCGAGGGAGGTCATTCTCCCCCTCTACTCGGCACTGGTGAGGCCACAACTGGAATACTGTGTCCAGTTCTGGGCTCCCCAGCTCAAGTGGGACAGGGAACTTCTGGAGAGAGTCCAGTGTAGGGCAACAAAGATGATTGGGGATTGGAGCACCTCCCTTATGAGGAAAGGCTGAGAGACCTGGGACTCTTTAGCCTGGAGAAGAGAAGGCTGAGGGGAGACCTTATTCTTGCTTCTAAGTATCTAAAGGGTGGGTTGAAGGAGGATGGAGCCAGACTCTTTTCAGTGGTTCCCAGTGACAGGATGAGGGACAACAGGCACAAGTTGGAACCTAGGAAGTTCCATTCAAACCTAAGAAAAAACTTCTTTACGGTGAGGGTGACAGAGCACTGGAACAGGCTGCCCAGGGAGGTTGTGGAGTGCCCTTCTCTGGAGATTTTCAAGACCCGCCTGGATGCAGTCCTGAGTAATGTGCTGTAGGCAATCCTGCTTTAGCAGGGGAGTTGGACTACATGATGTCTAGAGGTCCCTTCCAACTCTGAAAATTCCATGATTCCATGATTCTGTGACCATTACAGTTTTTACTTCCAAGGGCTTCAACCTGGCTTGTAGGATTGTGGCCCAAATTTTGTGAGGGTAATGAATTGCAGGCACATAAACCAGACATCAGATCTGTGGGCATAAAGGGCAACGGAATTTACACCTGCTACTTAGTGCTTTTGTGATACTGCAGGTACTTAGTGAAAAGTAGGTTGAAGACTGCGGAAAATGTGTTACTAGCTACAGGTGTCACCATGGAAAAGGAATTGAGATTTGTGGGCGGTCATATTGTCTCTATGGTGGATTAGTGCTGTGTAAGGGTTTGGAAACACCATTAGTATCTTTGACTCATGCTTTAGTATGTGTATCTGGGAAATTGCAAGAGCTTATGGATAATTTGCTGCTTGTGCTACTCCCATCATTTTCAGGGAGTTTATTCCACTTGCAGGTATTTTAAAGTTTACTAAGCAGGCAGTGAAGGCTGTAGGAAAAAAAATGTCCCTTTGATCTGATTCTCAGGAGTCTAATACGCTGTCGAGAAGGCTTCAACGTGTTAAACACAAGCAGGTAACATCATTTGTTTCCAAATAAGCACAAATGGTGGCTTAGTCTTTCTCCTTATTACAACAGTAAAGAAAACCTTAGTGCATCTGTGTGCTGTAATTTGGAGTGATGGGTACTAAATTTTTGAGAAACCTGATTTTTGCATGGGAGATAACACAAGTGGACACTCCAGGCCATGTTCTTCAAAGGAACAGCTGCTCCCAGTAGGAATTAGATTATTTCCTGCATGTCCTTGGAAGCACTGGTGGGTACCTGGAAAAGTTGTGGAGCCAGGAGGCAAATTGTTGACAAGGGCTTTTAGGAAGGGCACCTGAGCATGTCTGCTGTTATACCCTGCACAGCAGGCAGTTCTGTTAAAGAATTTATAGTGTAATGTTTGGAGTTGATTTCTGAATAACAAGAAAACAAAATTTGTGTTTTCTTTTTTTTTAGGGAATTTAAGGTCCACAATTCAAACTTTTTTCCGAAATTATGGTAAAGTGTCTAAAGGATTTTTTTAAATTCTGGGAATTTCAATCAGCTGATACCATAAATCAGGTTTAAATTTTCAAAATTAGAAACATTGCATAAGGCTTTTCACTTCCATCTTGGATTTAGCTGATGCAGGAGTGAAGCTGTGGGAGCATGGGCTGCATCTAACCCATGGTGCAGGAATGGCTTTGAAGTCAGACCCAAAGCCAAATTTGCTAATCATCTACTCTGGGTCCTTAACAGTGTCCTGACAGCACCAGAGCAGACAAGCCAGTACTTCAGAGCTTGCCTCAGAGCACATTTGTCTGCAGTGTGGGCAACATCTCATATAACCCATCTCAGCCTTGTGGTGATGGCATATGACTGATATCAGGCAGAAGATACTACATGGCCCTTGTGGCTCCACGAGAGCTCCAAAATCACCTACCTGCCATGAGGAACAATGAAATTTATGAGCAGTCTGATGCTCTGAGTTTAGACTGCCTAGGCGGACAATGTGGATACATGGAACCAAATTTTAAGACTGCTCCGGGCTAGTGGCCACTCCGGGGCCAGTGCAGTTCAATGTGGATTATCTGTCTCTTGTGCCTGACACGGACACCTCAGCCCTAGCTTGGAAGACTGTGCAATAGGGCAGCTGGGGGCACTCTGCCTGATACATGAAATTGAGTTGAATACTTACCTTTACACAGTAATGAATAGTAATCTCGTTCCTAAATGTCATTACATGTATGTTTGACAAGTGAGTCCCACTGATACAAATAAGTTAGCAATCACTGATCCACCCACAATCTCTTTCATTTTAACACTGTAACATACGAATTGAAGTGTCTCTTGAGTAAGAGCTTTGGATGCCACGTTAGACTGCTGTCAGGTTTCTTTTCTGCTTCCCATTCTAGCCTGAACTGCTGGCTCTTGTACGGCATGACCTGATCACCAGGACAGGTCAGCCAGAATAGAACTTCAAATTGGGTTGGATGTATCTTGAATTTAATTAACTCCTGCTGTTTAGGCCACTTAGACCTCACTTTCTGAGCTGAATGGTTTACTCTTCCACTTTCATCTCTTCAGGATGAGAAGCTGGGTCCAAAGACCAGCGAATTGAAAGGACTTCAGGAAACTTTGTAGCCTGTTACAATAATAATGGGGGGAGGGACAGCAGAAACTACCTTTTGAGCAGCTACGCGCCAGGTGAGAGCAAACTCTCTAAAGCGGAGGGCAAGACTACTGGAGTGCGCCATTCCTTAACTTTTGTTCCTGGAGGTGGAGATGAATAAGGCCAGCTTCTGCTCTCTGCTCCACGTGCTGCCGGGGCTTTCCAGCAGGGAGCAGAGGAACGGACCGAAATGAATGACAGACTCCCAAGTTAGTTGAGGTCCTCTTGGTTCATCTTTGTTTTGTTCCTTACTGGAGTCACGACTCAACAAACCTGTGTAACCAGTGGTGCTTTTAAAGTCTCAAACAGTAGAAGACCGCCCTCCTGCCCCCAAAATAAAAGGCTGTGTTGGATCTTTAGAAGTGGTATTCGTATGTATTTGGAGGACAATACTTGCAGTTCAATCTGTCATTGACCTGTTATTTGTAGTGCTATCAGCTGGTATATTGAGGGTGACTATGACTGCCCTTGCAAGATATTAGGGGCCACACTGATATGAAGAGAAGAGGGCCATGTGTAGGATATATGCAGTTATTTTATTCCCCAGACTGGGCTGATATCCTGAGATAATGCGTTATCTTTGTTAATAAGCGGAGTTAAACCCACAGAACTGTCTCCACAGTTTCTAAGGAGCTACTCTGTGGCCGAGGTGACAATTCAGCAGCTGAAGCTTCTGATTCCTGTCCAACCGTGCATCTTCATGAAATGGGTCAGACCAGGGACAGCCTGCTTCCCTTCATAATCCAAGGCTACTCTGGAGAGATCATTCAAAATTTTCCCCTTTCAAATGCAGTTTTCAGCATCCATATTCCAACCAAGAAGAGGTTTAGTCTTGGATAGAGCCTGAATGCTCTCACCTGCCCAGAGGGGTTAGTCTCATGATTGACTGAACCCATACAAAGCTGATAATTCATTGGAAGTGAAGGTGTTCCTTCCCAGTGAATAAATAGATGTCTACATTGTACCTTCACAGTTATGCAAGACGTCTTCCTTTTTCATAGATATTTTACATATTTTGTGTGATTTTTTTTGTGCCACACGTTTTGTGCCATGTTTCTATTTCTTCCTCAGAATAAAGGTTTCAATAGTCAATAAAAAGTACAAAAGAATTAGTGTCTGCAGCTGAGCTCTCAAGGGCAATAATCTAATAACAAATGTGTGGATGAAAGGGAAAAAGAGATTTGATTATGCATTTCTAAACCATTATGACAGACAACAACAGCGAGGAAATGTTTTTAACCTATGAAACGTAATTAAATTTTATCTTCCACTATAAAATACTCTGGCTGTGATCCAAGAAGGACTTGAGCACGAATGCCTCCTTCCTCAGTCCCTGGCTTCTGAAGTGGGTTGCATGACCCTGTGTTAGGCAGTTTGGCTCCCTAAGTGCATCATGAGATGGGCTTGGAAGAATCAGGCTGTAATTTCAACACTGCTTTCAAATGTTGTCCTGGTTTAAGCAGCCCTGTTGATACTGTTCGCTTCCGCCTCTCTCCCTATCACCTTACATCAGCATCATGGTCTATGACGTGGCTATACGCAGTGTTGTACAATTGCATCTCACTGAGGTGACGGGGGCATGAGCACAGGAAGGGCAGAGAGTGAAGGGCCTCTGAAACCAGCTCTACCTCTTGAAGGCAAGCCTAAGCAGGGCTTTCTCCTTGCTTTTATATGGAGCTGGAGAAAGAAGACAAAGTGCTGTTCCTCATGAAAAAGGCCTCCTAGCCATTTTTTTAATATTTTACATAAAATTCATCATTTACTTTGAACCATCATTAAATAAAACACGCCAGTGTTCTTGAAGCAGGACCTGGACTGCCCTTCCCAGCTATCGGGGAGACCTTCCGCCCTCAGTGCTCCTGCTCAGGGACTGTGGCACATGGTATCTTTTCTACTACGTGGAACAGCTTAAGGGGGACACATAAGGATATCGAAGCTAAAAAATAAAGTACCATGGAATTTGGGTGAAGTAGAAACTGATATTGTAGCTGTGTAATTTTGGTATTAGGTCCCCATATTCTACCTGACTCCCACTGTAGATGTGCAACTTCCTTTGTTAAAGTTGTCTTTTTTTGTTGTTAAAAATACAACTCTAAACTTGGTTTATCAGCAGTGTTTTGCTAGTCAATGCTGGTCTTCAGGAAGAAGTTGTGAATTTTTAGTATTACTTAAAAGCCTGTGATTCAAACTTTGGTCTGAGTGTCCTTTTGGTGAAACATTGATGCAATGATGAACTATTTATATGATTTGGGGGCCGAATGTCCTCCTCTTCATATTTGTTGCTTTGAAATTCTCTGTTGGTAACTAGCAATTTACTAAAATCTTTCGTCTATGACTGTGTAATGTATATTTAGGTGTCACACCTTTCACATGTTTTGCATTTGACTGATGGTGTCTGTTTCTAATGATTTCATAGTAACATTGTTATAGGGAATAGCAGGAAAAAATTGATGATATGTTTTTCTAATGGAATTCCCATGCCACAGCAGGTGTGGGTAGGAAACCAAAAAGGTTGATGAGGAGTATTTCAGACTTAATGGAAGGAAATTTAGGCTCAGCATCTAGATATGATAATGCTTTGTTAAGTAGCCCTCCTGACAGCCGATGTTACACTGGAGCACTGAATAGTGGAAAAAGAAGCCCTTGGGAACGTTTCCTTGCATGAGACAAACATCATCTTACAGAAATAAAAGACAAGAACAGATACTCTGATATAAATTAGAGCAGATGGGAACTGACTAGGCTTAACTGTGTTCTCCCAACAGTATAAACCTCTTAAATTTTTTTTCTAGTTGTTGTATGATCATTGAAGCTCTTTAATGACAATGCGCTTATGTAGGCATAGTATCTTAAATGATTAGGCACGGTATCTCAAGTGATTAGGCATAGTAAATTTTGTCCATTCTTTCAGTTCTATTATTCAGGCAGTGAGCAAGAAATCTGTTAAGCATTCTTGTAGGATGCTCAGAGTAGAATGTTTGCCACTTGCTGTATGTTACATACCTAATACTATAGTAGAGGAACCTGAACAGTGTCCGTCATTGAAAAGAGATGTGTGAGCAATCTACTCACAGCAAACCCTGCATTTTCTTGACTTTTGGGATTGTAAGCTTTGAGTGTCTTCCTATGCAAAACTTCATTTTCCACAAAATATTACATCTACATTTTTTCCTTCTGTGTGAGATACCCAGACAAGACAGTGAAAATGTAAATAAAATAATGATGTGGCGATTGTATTGTATGATTTTTCAATGACATATAAAACGTTACTTCTTTCATCTGAATTTGAATTAGTCTCACTGCAAAATCTACGTCAAGTGCATTGTCAGCCACAATTTTCAATATGTTCTCTGGTTGGTGGGTAAGTGACGTTATCCTCAGTTTATACTTGTGCCCTGAAGAGAGGAGCTGAATTTAATCTTGACAGTGAGGCAGTAGCAGAACCAGAACACAATTTTTGTGCGTTTAGGTTCCTCATTTTGATACAGCTGCTGAAGCTTTTCTAAAGCTCCAAGATGCTTCTACCTTTAGTGCTGTTGTAAGCATACCACTGAGATGATCTCTGCAATACAGAGTATTGTAATTTATAGGTAATTTAACTGCTGAGTGAACAGCAATGTTGCAGTAGAGAAGGAAAAGTTTAAAGAAATTAATTAAAAATAGGACAAAAATCTGCTAAATGTGGAACTTTATGTAAATCTTGAACGCCACTGAAATACTACCATGTATGTGCAGGGCACATAGCACTTAATCTTAAAATAATTTTGTGTCTGACAAAAGTACGTTCTGCAGTACATTCCAAGGCCAGTTCAGGGAAAGGGAGAATAACACGAAAACTGTATTACAAAAATTTGAGGCAAATTCTGCTCTGTGTTAGAATGAAATATCTAATGGATGTTTGTAATGTAACTGTGTAATTGGAAATCTAAACTACACAAGAATTTTTGACAGATCAAACGTGGAGAGGCCCCACAACTTATGCTATTAGGAGAAACTTTTTCCACAAACCCGGGATTTAAAAAAACAAATTACAAGAGTTTTTGCTACAGCAATTGGAAATCACAGCATAGAAGGACTAGCAGAGCAAATGAACTCACGGCTCGCTCTCCTTTGATTTGCAGGATTAAATACATGTGAGAAAAGCATTATTTTCCATCCAGGGGATGAAATAGAGGAGGCTGTGTCTGATGCTAAGCATGTTTATTTAATGCTAAATACTTATCTGTACTAGGGGCGTCAAAAGAAATGGTCAGAGCTCTTAGAAGAAAAATCAGCTGTGGTTTGTACACTTTTATTCCTTCGGGAAAATCCTTCTGCAAAGTATTACTTTAGTTGCATGTATCATAGGAGGTGTCACTGAAAGGTAAAATGTGATTTTAATGATTCAAAGGTTACTAAGGTTTCCGTGTATGATCATTGCATCAGAGATAGAAAAATGTTAAGTGTTTAATTAACTTCTCCATGCAATTGTAGAAAGAGCATGTAGCGGGTAAAGCAAAACAAAATTGCACAGGTCCCAAATTAAGTACAAGTGCTTGAGTATCACAAACAGTAACAATGTACTGGTCTGTGAATTCAAATGGAGGCGGTGACTTGGAGAAATGATCGTTGGGCTCAATGTGAAGTGTGAAATTTTTCCCTTGTCATTTCTCTTTCCTAAGCTAACTGTTTGGTGCTTATCTTGGGTGTGTTGTTCTGGAAATGCTGTCCTAAGAATGCTAGGAGCATTTTTGCTTTCAGGTTACGGAGATGCAGATTATAACTCTGGAACAAACTCAGAAGCAATTTGATAGGAGTAGGTACATTTTAAAGCATACCTTAACTTCCAACAAGTTTTGTTTGGCATTAGGTAGTCAGCTAAAGATAGAACAAGAGCACATTAGATTTAATTGAATATCTTGGTTGCTGAATTGAAAGATTCAGAAAAGGTTTTAGATGAAAGAGAGTTGTCTGGTTTTTAGGGTTTGCATTTGATTCTTATCAGACAGGTCCAAACTTTATTGTTGCTTACGTTAGAGACAGAGTAGCTAGACATATTTTTCTGTTCAAGCGAAAGCACAAACTGGTGGAACTGCATAAAAAATGCAAATAATCTGTTTTTATAGGTCTGCCATTGATATACTGAAGTTCAGTCTCAGTGAGTTAAATTGTACTGCATAAGGCATGGCAAGAGCACAGAAAATAAATGCAACAAGCAATGGAAGAACAGCTGTTGCAGAAGATGGATGTTTTGCTGTAATGATGTTGCTAAGATTATTAATTTATTTAATAGAATTCAGAAAGAATTCATCTGTTAGCTGTCATGATTTTATCACTGGGAGTCTGCGGGTTGCCATAGGCTATGGGCATGCTGTTTGCCTGTTAACAACATCCAAGGGGGGTCAACTGACAAATAGCTTTGTTTATTACCATTTGGTTTATAGTTCAGGACTCATTTGGAATGTCCCAGCTAACATTTGGTCCCTCGGTTTCCTAATATTGCTGACACCAGCTGTAACAGCAGCCTTTCTCCCCTGGAAAATCTTTCTTCCTTTGATGAGCTTGTTCCAATAATTGGTCAGGTTGCTTTTTTCCTCCCTAGATTTTATTAATGTTGGTATTGCAGTGGTATCTGCAGACCAGTTAGAAAACACGACCTTGCTATTCTAGCCATGGTCTGCACACATCACAAAAACGTATGTTCTTTAAATGCCTTACAGTCTATGTTTAAGATGAGACAATGGATGGATAAAAACAGCACATGCAAGGGGCAGAAGGTAACAGTGAGATAATAGCAGTTAATGTAATAAGCCATTTGCCTCTAGTCACTATCAAGTAGTTTAACAAGAAAAACTTGTTATCAACAATTTTGAGAAAAAATGATGACAATGTTTCTTAAATATTAGGTGACATTTATAGGATGCCATGGTTTTGCTTACTGCTCCTTTGCTCTTATTTTTCCTCAGTCTTTCAATGCCATGTAGTAAACTGAACTTTCCCCACCATAGCATCTGCCTTAAAGTATGCCGGTATCATTTGGAGGCTGAGAGGTGAAGGTCACAGTGATTTATCCTGATATGTGTACTGATGGCATCCATATAACCTCAGTCACCAGCAGTTATTGATTGTAATCTGGGGCTGTAATTCAAGTGGTCTGAGTGAATATGAGGGGTGATAATGCTTGTTATGATTATTATGGAGAAAAAATATCAGCAAGTGGCCATGTAGTCATGATTCCCTCATCATCTGAAAACTGTGTGAACCAACACTCTCTGATTTGATTTCTGAGAAGCTAATGGAAAAAATTGCAGTAATTTCTTTTTCTTTATTTCTTGTTCTACATATTTTTAAAAAATATAGGAGCCTTGAACGTTCATCCTTTACCTATCCTATCAGGAATCTGACATAACTTTAATTTCAAGTGATTTGTTTGTCTAAGGAGGAATGTAAATAGCATAGCAATTCAAGCCATATCATTAGGATCAACTTCTTACTGAAACTCAGACAGGTAACCCAGTTGAATTCTCTCTGTACTTTTTAAAATATAGTATGGTGATTCATGAAACTAAAGGAAAGCCACTGTTTACTGGAACTACACATATGTAAACACTGAGCAAATAGGGAAAGCATGGAACCTAAGTTTAGCAAGTTGATGAAAGAAAAACAAAGAAAGTGGAAGTGCTGGAAAACACCCAAACCCAACAGCTTCATATTTGGAAAAGGAAACATTTTAGGCAGTGTTTCTAGATCTCATATCCATGTCCTTACGAGGTTCAAACACATCATCATCAGTCCCAAGACCAGGCAGAATAATGCAAGCTCTGTAACTTCAGCTTGCGTTATTGGGCTGCTCTGCTAATCTCCTGTCATTGCTCACCTTGTCTTCCATCTTCCCACGTTCCCTGCCAAGCAAATAGCACAAAACTGAGACAAAGGAATTTATTACTTCTCTGACTTACATATTGCAAACAAGTGAAAGGAATGTAGCAGAATTTTAAAAGTACAGTGAAGCGAGAAGTACTGTGTCAGCCTGAAAAATAGCTGCACCCACAAAAATTAATCAGAACTCAAATGACCTCTTATCACTGTGGCTTGAACAGTGGAGCAGGATCTGTCAGTCTTCCTTTGAAACTCATTTAAGGTGGTTGGCAAGTCAGATGGTCCTATCCCAGTGGTTAAGATGGTACTCACCAGCTTCATCTGGATAATTATTAATTGAAAGTGCAAGCCGTTTGTTATTTATCAGTGCTACTCTTCTGAGATATAAGAGCCGTGAGCTTCAAGTCTTTGGTCTTTCTGCACTGGCAGCTGTGCTTGAGACTAGGGAAGGATGGTCTTTTGTCATCTCTTCACCTATTTCAGTGAAGCATAGGCCCAGCTTTCTGGAGACTCCAAAACACGGAAAGATAGGCTTGCAGAGAATGGCAGCCAGCTTGTCAGTAAGGTCAAAGAACTTAATTTAGCCATTCAAAGATATTATTACAAATACACAAAGAAGAAATAAATGTATTAAAGCAAAGGTTCCATATATTACAATATTCTTACTCATTTGAGTAAATGGATTTTCCTTGTAAATATTGTGTGTGTACTAATTGCATAACTAAAATACAACCTGCATATTTTTTCAGACCCATGTACTTTTTCCAGTGCTGCATTGGCCCTTCTAGAGCAGCTCAGGGAGGAAATGTGACTGGCTAGGCTGAAACTCTTTTTTCCCTCCTTCACCTCTTGTAAGGCATTTTGCATTTATTGGGTTATGAAGTAACTAAGAAGCATATATTTTTTCTTTCTTCTTAAAAAATTGAAAAAAAATTTAAAATTAATCAACTGAAATTACTGAGGGGAAAAGCCACACTGATTAACACAGTAAGAAACATGGCACATATTTGGATGTAAATTGTATTTTAGAGGATTTTCCATAAGATACCCCCATTAAGTGATAGCCTTATCTTTATATATGTATGCACGAACACACAAAAATGTGGACCCATATTTCACTGTTACATCTTTTTCCGTGAAATAGCAGTATTCTCTACAAGTGATATAGAATACTTGACAGTTATGATATTAATATATATTGTTTGTAAACATTTTCTAATGGATATATGAAGCTCAGAAAGGCTGAAACATAAAGGTTTGGGGGCCAGTATGTTCTGCATTTAAAAGAACGATGGGAGAGAATTTAGCTCTCATGATATTGAGAGACGTAGGACTATAACTTAAATCTGGCATGGTGCAGGTGGACTCAATCAGCTCCTCACGTGGATTTCTGGTGGTACCCCTCAGGCCTGACCTGTTGGTTATTGCAATCTGAGTCTTTCTGAGTAAGACAAGTGTCTCTTATTTTGTAAGGTATTTGGTATAATAACTTAAATACATTAATTAATTAAATCCTACTCTGAATTGTCCAAAACATCATGGATGTTCAGGTCCCATGTTTCACTTTGGGCTTTCTTCTGCTTGTGACGCTACAAGATCTGACTAATTTTCTGTAGAGAGGGTAGGGGAGAAAGCATGAGGGGATGCTTAATGGAAGATTAGGGATGGAGAGAGGAAAAATGTATGTTGTCGCACCAGGGCATCATTAGTATCGTCTTCTTTTTGTTTTGTCTTCAAGATCTGTACCTAGATTAACAAAATGATAATATCTGAAGAAAGTTTTTGTGAAGGATGAGAGAAAAAAACCACATCTGCATAAATTTCATCCATAATGTAATACAGCAAAGCCTAATTTAAGTGTTAATCATGTTTTAGTATTATTTGTAAAATTTTGTCTGAGACAAAATAAAGAATATTGTCTCATTAAGAAATCTGGCAGTATTACTGTGACAGTAATCACATTTTTATTCTATTTTCATAACCAAAGCTTCAAAGCAGCCTGAGAAATATTCATTACTGATGCAGGCTTGAACATGCAAGTGAATAGCTGTATCAGCACTGTCATATATAATTTCAGCAACACTATCAAGCACAAGAGAAGTTTAGCTAACTGCAGGATAAAAACAATGGGCTGCTGGATAAGATTAATGCAAATGCTTCTTTAGAAGAAAATAAGCATCTTGGAAACAACAAAACAAAGCAAATGGTAATTTTTTATTAAAGTAGTAAATGCTGCTGTTTTATTGTTTGCTATTGATAAGTTCTTTCCTCAAGGAATGTGGTCTCCTGGATTTTAAAGATATATTTTTATATATTTTTGCTTTGAGAGGAAACAATGCAAAGAAAACAAAAAAAATCAATAATTTGATTACACTTTATAGGTTTAAAATCAAACGTGGATTCTATCTTTATTTCTGTTACTCCTTTAGAATTTTTTGGCATTATTAGGTGATAAGTTTGAACTCCTCTAAAACCTTTGCCTACAGTAGAAGGTCCTCAGTGAGAAGCTTTTTGCGTTGCTTCTGCTTCCTCCTGTGCCTTTTTGTACCTAAACTTCACCAGCCGCACATTTTTGTTTTCCTCATTCTGTGCTCTCAGCTTGAGGAATAAGCAATAATCCTCTATGCTAATTTTGGATCTTATCTGGGTTTATTTAAGTTTTTCTTCATATATTTTTATATACTTCTGTTTCTAATTCTTATTCATTAATTACATAAAAGAAATACAAGCTGGTTGCAAAATATTTTTTTTAAAGTTCCCTACCCGAGAGTCCTTGATGTAAAATGAAAACTGAGTGTGCAATAGGCTGATGTTGCTCCATGTGTAAGGTATAGTTGGTCACTCACACCCTTTTGTATTATTTCTACTAACTATGGTAAACAGAACTTTAAAAAATGTGAATAAAGACTAATTTTCTTCAGTTAAGAGTGGAAATTTTTGAATACTTTGTGGTTACGCAAAAGCTCAGAGTGCTTATATTTACTAGGACTGATGTGATCTCCTTGGTTCTGGGCTGTATTTGAAAGTAATCCTGATTACTTATAAATGGAAAAGCCCAACGCACACGAGCTCTGAAAATGCAGAGCTCTAGTCTATCTCTTCTGAGTCAAGGTGTCAGCTTTGAGACATACGTGTATAGGTGTATATATATTGTTGCTTGTTTTCCTTCTTATGAGCTTTACCTTGAGTGCAACAGAGCATGATCCTTACAAGGTTTTGTTTGTTTTGACTACACAATACTTGCTTTTAAAGTAATTAATCTTCTTTTGATCCACTTTCATCAGTTTAGGCGACCTTGTTCACCTTCCCCTCATCATCCCTGCTGGTCTGATAGGATTGGCAGTTAGGTGATGAGCAGTTGGTTAAACAACTGTGAGAAAGTCTACCTTTTCCTTATGTTAATTAGAGAAAATGAGGCAGAAACTACAGCGCCGGCTGTAAAAATCCATTTTTCTCCATTAGCGAAGGTCAAACTTCAAAGGGCTTGGAGGTTTTGCCAATTCAGGAAAAAAAAAATGTGGTGCTCCAGAATATTACACCTCTGTGGTGTGCTCTCTGGCAAAGATGCAGAATGACCCAACACTTCAAATTGAGAAGCATAATGCAGGGGTGACCATGGTCACTCGTGAGGAGCTGAGGAAGGATACGGCTGCCCCGGGAGAGGGCTGCCTGGGCACTCTGAGCCGTGCTGACAGACGTTGGTGAGACGTGGTGATGGTGAACAGCTTGATTTGGCTCAGGCAGTGGGAAAGGTCAAGGGAGAGTTTGTTTTCCTTCTACAGTACCACTTTGGGTTTTTTTCTGGTTCTCCATTTCCTTCATTAACCTAGAAGCAGAAATTAGTCTACTGAAGTTAGAAATACAATTAGCAGGTGTGGTGGAGTTGCAGAGAGAAAGAATGAGTACTATTCTTTTCATTTACATACCCAAAGGATCCAAGGGATGCACAAGAAAGAAGGTAAAATTAATCACCACCGCTACCCGTTCAGGGTTGCATAGTTGTAGTTAGACAAATCTAATACTAAAACTGATGGTGATGTAAAACTATGATTTAAATCACATTTGCCTCTGGGCCTGCCTCCTGGCTTAAGTGTAAACAATTTTAACGCTGCTGTAACCAACATTTGACTCAATATAGCTGAAAACTAGCAACACTTTGGCTGTGGCTCTAGTATTCTCCCTCTTCCTGAATCTATGATGAGGAAGGTGGGAAGTAAAGTGGGAATGGCTGCACTACAGGAGCTCATTTGCACATCATGCATCCTAAAGTGGGCTGCCACTTTGGTGTATTGTTCCACTTTTTCAGGGATATTTTTTCTAAACCTTAAATTTTAAATTTTTAAACCTTAAACCTTTTTTTAACCTTAAATTACAGGGCTGGAATTCTCTAAACTGCTTGGAGGGGGAAACTCAGTAAATTTTTCCTGTTTGTTTTCTGTTGAAATTGCTAAATAAAGGAGTTGGAATTGATAGTATTACATTTTTAACAACTGAGACTAAATATACCTTCATAAAAAGTAGTTCAGAAAATTTGCAGTGATTTTTCAGCTAAATCCTTTTCCTGGTATTGTTCCCAGTAAAGCTTTGCTGTCTCTTCAACTGTCCACAGCAATGCAAACCAACATAAAACACTGGGAACATGAATGAGAGTAATGTTTTCTAAATCATATTTATCACTGTCAAAGGTCATCTTGATTAGTGTAATTATACCCATTTCTGTAAATCTGCTATGCAAGCTAAAGCTACAGCTCTGATCTATTAACTTTTGGATCGACCAACCATGTTTTACTTTGGAATGCAGTCGTTTTTAGGAATTTTGGCTTTAAAACACAACCTCATGGTATGTCCCGACTGTAACCTTGTCTGGCAAAAAGCAATTACAACACATTCTTGCTTTTTGTTCTGCAGTTGTCACCACGGTCTGATGTGATGTTATGTCATTAGCAGCGGATTGTGCGGCCTAAGGACCTGGTGGTCTTCCAACAGAGCATGCACAAATTTCCTATGACACTCTATTTCTCTGCTGTTTTCCCTCCGGGATCTTAGTCTTCTGTGGGCTGTGGTTTCAAGGTTTTTGTCTCCTTAATATTTAATGATAGTTATAGCAAATGGGAAAACAAACTTGCGACATTCATACTTGTTACTGAAGAAATGGTTGCAGATTTACAACTGTGTATATTTAAGGATACCTGGTGAGGTGATACTTAGAACTGCCAATAAAAATTTATCTGCTTTTGTCCTTTAAATCAATTTTTCATGGTGACTGCAGTTCCATTACAAATATTTAAAGAACTCAAGTTAAACAGGTGGAGTGCGAAGCAGTCATAGTGACGTGGGGTTAACAAAACCCAGCCTTGACATACTGGAGATTTCATAAATTACATCGTATGCTTTCTGCTCAGCTGTTCACAATAGCAAAATTGTCCCATGTCTTAGGCTAAAACAGAGAAATTACAGGACTCTGTAAAGCAATGAAATAGAAGATACTGTTATGAGCATTTTTCTCAAATGGTGACGCTGAACAGATTACCTTATATAGGGATTGTGTTTAGAAAGGTAGGAAAAAAAGGGAGGAAGGATTATGATTCAAAGTTAATTGGGGTGGTTTTGGTATGAAAAGCTTCACTTCTTTGAGTTAAATTGTTTTACTTTAGCACCAGTTTATTTTTCAGACATTTCTTCCTAAATTGTAGTAAGTACCAGCCTCTGTGAAGCAGCAGCTTACTTCCCAGCTTATTACTAATAGATACAACGGGTATCATGAACAATATGAACAGGTATATGAACAATATTTCCCAATATTTAAGTTCTGTGGAAGTGACTGCGTACATTGCACAGGGAAGCTGTATCTCTGTTATTCAAATGCTGTGCATGATTGTGACTTGACATATGAAATAAATGAGAGCCTGTATTTAGTTGCAGATGTACTGCAGCTCTCAAGATGGGTTGCTATGTAGGAAAAGACTTTCCACTGGTGTAGGAGATAATGAAAAATCCTTTCTTTTGGATCAGGACTTGGAAACTGCACGTTGTGGACTTCTGCTAAAAAATAATAATTGAGACCTCATTTATTCTACAGCAGCTGTGCTGAGTATTGCTGAATGTTTTTCTTTGGATCTTCAGATATTTTTGCCTCTTTTGAAGTTCTCGCTTCAACAGTTGCCAGCTCTTCCCGAGCGCGTCCGCAGCACTCCTTGGGTCTCCCGCAGGGTGTGCACGGCTCGTGCTGCGCTGGCACGCTCGGGTGGGTGAGAAAGACAAAGCTGCACGTGCTTGTCGATGCTGCTGCAAAGGGCTTAGTGCTCTGCCCTCCCAGAAGCGGGCACAGCATGAATTGCTCTAATATATGCCATATTTTGGGCATTAGCATGCATAGTTTCCTGAACCAATAATCAGATGTCACTTTCCTATTGTATTAATGTTGCCTTCCCTGAACCTAGAAATACAGCTAGCTCTGAGCCTGAAAACTCCTTTCTTTTTTTATTTTTTTTTCTTTCTAAATTTGGTTCACTTGTCTCTGTTCTCAGAGAATGTGTTGTGCCATTTCTGTACATCGACTTCTCCATGTCTGCCAGTTACTGAGCCACTTCTGTTTTGAAGCTGACCTCTAGCAAGGAACAGATCCTACGTCACTCCTCAATGGTATTTTAAACGTTTTAGGGAAGAATGAACATTAATTTGCATTCTGCGTCTTCTGCCAAGTCTTGCTACTGCCAGTCACTCCCAAATTTTCTTTTTAATTCCTTTTCTTTCCTTAAAGCCGGGCTTTCCAAAACAGTGCAGGATTCATGACGTTTCCCAGAATTATTTTTTTAAGGAAGTGTATAAGATATGATGGCTGTCTAGGGCTGATTTGAACTTCCAAGGTTTACTGGGAAATATTTGTAGAGAAAAGGTGTTCTGGCTGTTAGCTGTTCCCGAAGAAAGCCCGGATTTGCTTGTTTTTAACCTGTGGGATTTTTAAGACTTCATCTACAAAATATTTTATAATGGTCCCCTTAAAATTTTTCTGGTTGTAAGAGAAGAAGAAAGGATTAAACAAAATTAAGTAGGGTCTTAGTTAAGACTTGAAAAGGGAAGGTTAGAAGAGCAAAATGTCAAAACAAGGGAATTCTAATGTAGCTGACAGTTTTAACTGCACAGGAAGACAGATGAATGGTTGGTGTGTATGTGTGCGCATAGATATATATATATGACTTTCTAGTACATTTGTCACTAATACTAAAAATCAAACATTGCTCAAAAGGAAGCAGCCTCATTTAATAAATGAAGAAAGATGAGACTAACGTGGCTTGCAAATAGCTGTATGAATAAATTGCACCAAAAATACAGGAAAGAGGCATTGGTGATTCTGGAGTAATGAGAACCTTGGTAATGCTGAGAAAACAGAGACACTGAAATGTATTTGCATGTAAACATAACGGCAACAGTGATGAGAGCCTATCAGTGGTGGGGCCCAGTAGGAAATTACCTAGCTCTATGCTGTTGATTCTATTTTTTTTGGCAATTCTGTTTTTACAATTGGGAGGTATTTAAGTGCCTATAAATTTGATTGAATGGACAAAAAAAAAGTGGAACTAGCTAGAAAGGAATAAATCTGTATTAAAATAGTGAAATGCATGTCAGAAAATAAGGTCAGGAATAATGTAGGAAAAATACACCCATGAGGAACAAGCAGTTTGAGTGTAGTGATTTGAGCTCCCATGTCCCATTAAGCATAACAATACTGGCCATACTCAACAACTACCTTGGCTAGTATTGCTGTTACTGGCTCTACTGACATTATTATTTCATGTAAGCCAGTGAAATGAATACTTGTGTTGCCTTCTTGCATATTCCCAGCCTCCTCCTGTCATTTAAAACTAATCTGGACAATGCACTGAGACACTTGTCACGTGGCTTAGTTCAGTTCCAGAAGTGATGGAGGATGGCTTAGATGACCTAAATATGCCTATTGTATCTCAAACTTTTATAATTCCATTAAAAGTGTTTTTCTTTCTGTGATTGAGCAATATAGAGATGTCTCTAATCTGCGTTCCTCCATCTTGTCCTGAATGAAGTATAGATACTATCTGGGACGTAACTACCCTCGTGGTTTTGCTCCCTCACTGTAGTTCTATTTCTGGGACCTCCATTTAGTTTTTCCCAATATCGTTTGTTCAAACATGACATTTGTCTGCTATCTCCAGAGCCCAGCTTTCACATTTACAGAGACTTTAGCATTAAGGACTAAGCCAAGGCTCCATATCATTCCGATTTTGTGCTTATCAACACAGTCCATCCCTTTTCCATGAATGTAAACTGCTACGAATGTCTGGCACACACTGGAACAATCTTGAAATATTGCCAGGTAAAGGCACTTTTATCTGCTTGCTTTTTATACATTTTCTGATAAACACAGAGGATTTGTCACTTTATTATTTTAACTAATTGTAGTGTATTTATATTAGAAAGTACAATCATGCATTAGAGAGTGAATACTGTATTGTATTAGCAAATAATTTATGCTGTCCCTTCGGTATTAGGAATGTTACATTTCCTCAGATTTACTGGTGAACTTATTCACCTTCTGATTTTATCTGATTATTCTGTTATGACTAATGCTTTTATCAGAACTTTACTATTAGTCAACTTTCTGGCATTCTGTTCTCTGGCTTTTCTTTTTAAGTTTGGTAATTCTGCAGTTCTAGTTACAGCAATAAACGCAGCACAAAAATTACACTTGGTGAGCGGGCAGACAGGCAGGGCAGAATTTTGGCCGAACTGTCCACTTTTGGTTTAAAGCGTCATGCTTCTTCAGACTTTGTCATAACAAAATTACAAAATTTTCTCAGTTGCTCTTGCCACGGTAACCTTAACGTTCATTACTGATGTAACAATTATTGACTTCCCTGAGGTGCAGGTTAAATGCTGTAAACACTAGAAATATGAGCCAATATTAGCATTGACACATGTTCATGGCATTGATTTTACATCTCCTCAGCCCAGCTTGCAATATATTTGCAGAGTAGTTAACCTGGCAAGGCCTAAGTATTTCTTTTCGGCCATAACGTTGAGATAAAATGTTAGTGGGAAACTCACTGAGAGGCTTCTCTTTTTAGCTGACTTCCCTACATCATTTTCCTCCTTTCCTTCTAATCTCCAGTCTGTTTCTTTTACTGCCTACTTCTTCCCTGCTGGCTCTAAGTACGGGTGCACTGGAACAGACTAATGGTCCATCAAGTCTACTATCTGTTCCTGGTGGTGACCACCAGGGATCTTCTGTACTTTGTGGTATTTTTGTTTTGGTTTTGGCCTTGATGTTTGCCAGAGAATCACCTTGTTACACAAACAGATTAAGAAATCTTAGCTTTCAATTAGAAAAAAGGGGGTTGGACCTTTCAATTATGTAGAAATCATTTTGAATACAAACTGAAGGTGAATTGTAGCAGCTCTGCGTGCATGAGTCTGCTGATATTGTAAAGCAACAAAAATGTCCTTACGCTTCAGGGAGGTTTGACTTCAAAATGTAATGGTTACATTCTAAATATCGCCATGATCGCATCATCCAACTTTTACCTTTGACTTTTAATACCTAATTTTTCTTGTTCAGGAATCTCACACCTACTGTAGTGACAGTGGCCAAAAGGCAGCAATCCCTTGACATTTTTGCTTCACCTGCAAATAAACTGTGTTCAGGTATCATGCAAGCTCTTGCTGACAAAACCTTTCTGCTTCCCTATTGTACTTTCTGCTTCCCTATTGTACATGCTTGTTGTGTTGCATCTCACAGATTAAAAGGGAGCTAAACTTGGAGAATTTGGTAAGTTTTATTGAGATTACTCATTTTATGACCTTCTGTCTGTTGAGGGCAGATGTCTTAGTTACCATAAGGCCTTTCTACAAAACATGAGTTATGAATATGAAATGAATGAATACAAAACTGTCTACTCTACCCCTTAAAATGTAATGATTATACAGAACAATGTCTCTTGTTTCCCTGTGAGGAACCTTATGTAGGTACTGGGTTCCTTGAGATAATTTGGTTCTTGATAAGTTCTTAAATACAGCTCTTTAGCTCTGTATGACACTGCTGTCTGCTTGAAAGCCTGTTCTGCCTGGAAGACGTGTCCCATTAAATAAGTTACCGTTGTAAGTCACAGCGTGCCAGGAGACCTGACCTAGAGGTTGCGTAATGTTACCCAAAGGCACGGAGGGCGAAGCCTGCTCCCCCCAACGGTGGATGTGAGCCGCTGGGTGTGTTGGCGTGGGCTGTGAAAGAGTGATTTCAGACTCGGTTCTCTTTTCTAGAGGTATGAAAAAGGAACAGTTCCTGCTGTTCTCCAGAGAGAATGAGTTGAGTGTGCGTGTTTGAGGGAGATGCATATAGAAAGGGCAGATAATAATGCTTTTATACTTCTCCACTACAGACTTTTGTGCCAAAGCAAGGCACAGTCTGCTTATAGTGCACAAAGTCAATCACTTTGCTGCCATGTATTGCAAAGTATTTCTTTCTGCTTAGGATGATGTATGCTGAGTCCTGAATTGATTGTCCGTTTTCTTGATGAAACAAATGGAGATTGTCAATAAGTGAAGCAGAGATAAGATAGATAGTGGCTTGTTAGTGATTTGGGAGTGAGGTGATATGGCACCATAGATTAATGCTTTGCCTTCATTTGTTGACATTTAATCTCTAGGCTTCAGTTTGTATTCAGTACACAAAGTAACTGAAAATCTCTCCCATTTGATATGTGTGAAGTTGACTTGCAACCAGCTTCCTTGCTCTTTAGCATTTCCTTTTTTTAATAGGTGTTTTAATCTGTGTTTCTGAAAACTGATGTAATTTCACCATTTTCTCCTCAGGGGATTCAGTAATTATGACTCCATAGTACATCTTTTCTTTTTCGACCTCCTTCCTCCTTTCCTCCCACCAGTCTGGTTGGAGGCTTGTAGTTTTATTTATTACTCACTGCGCTGCCTGCATTTCCCTGGGAGCCACTTGTCCTTCCTTGCACCGCTCCTGCGTGTAACGAGGCGAGCACCCTGGGGCAGAGGGGCCTCTTCCATTTCTGGATGTAGGATGGATGACAGTGCCAGCCTTCTGCCTTTCCAGCTGGATGGAGCAAGACTTTGAGGCATGATTTGCTGTCTCAGATAATCCTGAAGTCCTCTTAAACAGAAATATTATTATTATTCATTGATATCTTGCTCTATCTGTTGAGTCTGAGGACTTTGTGGTTCCAAGTGCCCACACGAAGGAATGAAGATAAGTCCTATGAATTGGACAGAGCCTTTCTGTGCAAATACCGCCCCCCCCCCCCAGGTCTGAAAGATACAGGAGCATGCATAAAAGCAAAATTATATCAGTGTATATGAATTTCATGACAATACAGGGTCATACTGTTTTTCAGAAATGGTGTTAATAACAGTGTAATGCTGATCATGAATTCAAGTTGGGACACACAGCACCTCTACTTAGAACTGCTGCTGGAGGCATACATGGCATCCTCTTTGTAGAGGATAACCATTAGAGGTGCATTTGAGAGAGAAGCCATCTTAAGATCACTGGTGATCGAAGTTGCATTTTACTCAAAGAATCTGTGCAGTCTGGGCAGCAATAACTGCATGAGTGCAGCCTCCTCTTTCCTGTACCAACAAGCTTCATTAAGCTCTAGAGAGTTTACACCAAATACTGAACAAGAGAGAGCAATTAACTCTGCAGGTGTGGTGAAGGGTCCCAGCCCCGTTGATGCATTGGATGATGACCTTCCTCTTCTGGGAACTGCCCCTGCGGTTTAAGAGATTTCCTACTTGGCGGTAACTAGATGACCTGTTCCAGCACAGGAGAAACTGGGTAGCAGAGAGCAAGGCTGAGAAGGGGCTCTGTGACAGCCTGCAAAGAGGGAGAGGGAGCCATATAGTGTTTCCTCTTCCCATAGTATCTTCCTCACGCAAATGATGATGATAGTCACAACTGTTCCTATCCAGCACACAGTTGTCTTTCCCATTGCCATGATTTTACAGGCACAACAGCTCCCTAAGAAAAGAAATGGGATGGCAAAATCAGGAAACCGATTTTCTCTGCTGGCACAGAAGAGCATACAGAAGAGCCTTGTGCCACATGCTGCTGCAATGTGTCTTGCTTAGAGCTAATGTTCTTATTCATTCAGAAAATATCAGTTGAGGCAAAAAGCCAGTTCATTCATATATTTGCTAGTGATGGAAACAGACCCTCAGATACCCTTGTCTTAATTCAAAATAAATGAATAAAGATTACATGCTCTGGATCAACATAAAAATAACATTTTGCAAGGATGATCCCTTTCCTTTGAAAACACCTAGTACTTCAGTATTTTTATTTTAACCAAACTTTCTCAACCATGTCTGTACCTTCTGTAGCAGATTTTTCTGTAGTTAATATGCATTACCATATTTGATTATTAATTCATCTCGTCTCCCCTAAATCAACCTTTTGTGTGCACAAGAACGTTAATAGATTTTGTTTCTAAATCTTCTAATGTACTATGAAAAAGTCAGCTACATGGCTGACTTCTGCCTCTTAAATATTTAAATCAGTGTACTTCTGTCTGCACAACTGATTTGCATGACTATTGTTTGGATATGTAGCTACATGACTGTTGTAAATACTACAAAAATCCCATAATCACCAGAAAGAGCCTGCAAAATCTCTGAAGAGACTAGTTAAAATAAAACTTCATGAGATTTCCACTCAGTTCTGCTTGATTTGTTTTTAAAAAACATAGGTCACATGCTTTTTTGTTTATAGAAGTATATATCCACCATATCCTCAATGGCCTCAGATTTATCTTGACCTCCCTGAGATCAAAATCTATTCCAGTTTTCCTAGGCAGCCGTTCCTCTAGTTTCTAGGAAGGTCAGTTAGGATACTTGTTTCCATATATCATCCCTCAGGACTTTGTTAGGTTTTAGGTTCAGCGCTGTTTCCTCCATTCCCAGAACCAATTGTAACGATGATTCCCACAGAGTATCTGAAAAATTACGCAGAAAGCAGTTTTCTCCTTCTTAAGCTGCTTGCTGCTATATGCTCTTCTCTAGCCTCTCCTAGGGTGCCCGCCATGCCTTAGGTGCTCACCTGCGGAGAGGTTGGGGAAGAGTGGGTCTCGCATCCTCCTGCTGCCTTCTTGATAGTTTCCTCAGGTTAATGAATATGTTTGTCATTTTGGTACTGATAATATTCCCTGATGCCTGCTATTGCTTGGCTGCTGAGTACTCTCTTTTCCTCTGCAGATCCCCGATCCAGCATCGTGATTTAATCTGAGTTGATAGAATCAGTTACCTGTTTTCTAGTCTCAAAACAAACCTTTTTGCCTTTGACGCTACCAATTTACTTAGAGTGGCTGATTCACGCTATGCTAAGTAATGACATTACAGGGGTTGCGTCTAGCTACTCAAACTCCCCAATAACAAAATCACCAGCTCCACCTCAGTTCTAGAGACCTTGAGTTGTTACCTGTGTTGGTGCTATTCCAAAGGTAGATATGAAGCCTTAAGAGATACCATTAAGTGGTAGGTGTTTAACACCTCCTTTGAGGACTTCCTTTCTCTGTTAGCCACAGTACAATCTGGAAAGCAGGATAAGCAGAGATGTGGTGCTTTTCATGTATTCTGCATCATCATTTTAATTTCTATTCTGGCTTTTTTTAGCAGCACTACCAGAAAAAATTCTACATTAAATTACTTTTATATACAAGCTCTTTAATTGTCTCTTTTGGGTTTTGGTTTCTGAGTTTTAGTGGGTTTTTCCCCAATATTTTTATACTCCATTCCTTAAATCTTGTTTTATTTATTTTTTCTGCAATCCTTGCCCCAATCTGTTTAGATGGACTAACTTGGGTTACATGGCTATATACAGTTTGAATCAGAGCACACAGCTATTGGAGTCTAGACACCTATAACACTATTGCATTTCCTGTAGAACAGCCAAAATAGGAAGAAAACAGCATTCTAAAATAGATTTTGCTCCAGTGCAGATTCGATAAACAAACTCTGCCAAAATATTTGTGATGCTGGTTACAGGAAGGCTTGCAAAAATGAACAAAAAAGGTCACTTGCTACCTTCTTGTGATGTTCACGACTCATTAATCAGAATGCAGAGTTTGCATTTATAATTTCACTAATCAGACAGTGAAGTCTTGAAGGAGCAGGAACCCTTGGAGTATATAACAGATTTAATACTAAAATGGTTAAACACATGTCAATTCAGTGTAAATCAGAGATTTGTGGAGGTCATACTTTCCTCCAGCAGGGTAGAGAGGCAGTACTCCCATACACTTCCTAGCAGTTGATTTAAAGTTGAATTACTGCTTTAGCGAAAACCGTTAGTCCTTTGAACTTTGAGGTCAGTGCTGTGATGCAGCAGAATATAGATAAGGAAGAGAGGAAAAACTTAAAGGAATGTGAGGTTTCATTTAAAGTTTCAAATTATCATTTCTGCAAAAGAAGGTAAATCCCATGCAGATGTAATTTTTTATTTAAAGACCTATTTCACTAATTGAGGCTTTGGAAGTCGCTTAGACAATGCCTTAATAGGTCCTTTGACATGTAGAAGTAGCTGGTTATGGTCTGCTTTTGGACATGCAGAGACTAGGTACATAAACCTAAGTTTATATTAGAGTTTGGTTTGTATTTTTTATTTCTCCTGGGGCTGTGTTGACTGTATTGGCTTCTCAGCCTAACAAGCCCCCGAGCAACCTTCCGAGGTTCATGCCAACTAAATTATTCTGTGATTCTGTGACAATGTTTTTATTTTGCTTTAAAAGCGGGGCAAAAATTTTAGGAAAAGAAGGAGGTTGTTATGAAATGTGAATTGTTTAAGGATTCATGTTTGAGCAAAAGACATTTACAGAGAATTAATACTGTTGACCTTTTAACAAAAGTGCTCTGTTCCCTGCAGTGAGTTCAGAGTGTACACTTAGTGGGCTGTATGTCTCTAATGCAGTTTAGTAATCGTATGGCTGCATGGATAAAATAGTGCTGATATGATTTTAGGGGATCTTTGTGAGGACCAACTAAATATGTCTGACTGCTGCCAATTTAACTTATCATATATTATCATTCTCTTATATATATTGGCACAAATGCAGATCTACATTTTATTATTGCTGGTGATTTTGAACAGAAAATTCTCCTTGTTTTCATCTTGAGGAGAGTCCGTGAGGACCTGTTGGACTTCTAATCTATTACGAGAGTATGGGTTGAATGGCTGTTAGTGAAGATGCTATTGTGTGTTGACATTTGTACATGTTTTCTCATCTCAGTTTGGCCCGTTCCTTTGATTTTGCTGCTTGCTGTTCTAAATATTTTCTTGACTGTTTGCACAGATCCTTTCAAAGAAATATTTAAATCCAGCTAGCTTAGATCCAATGATGGCAGGAGCCTGCTGCCGTTCCAATATATTTGCTTCAACACTGTAGGAATAAGATAAATAACATAAAAGGTGTGTTAAACTGATTTTTACATTCATGAACATCTACATACACAGTCTGAGTAAAGAAATCTAGGTAGCAGGAAAGGTATCACTATGTCCCTCTTCTTTTCTTTGCCTCCGCCTTACGTTTCATGAGTATACAGTGAACTTTGCTGACCGTGGAGGGGAGGCTGCTAATTCACTCGGGAGATATGCCTACCAAGCTCTCTGCTTGTTCACTTCCCTGCTGCTTTTTGAACTGCAGATAACGTGTGAATGTGTGCAGCTGCTATCTTCCTCCCTTTCTGACACTGGATTGAATGAGGGCAATTTTTCTGAAGGCATCTGGGTGACGGGGAAGTTTACCGATGTTAGGTCTGTGCATGGAGAAAGAGCTCCCAGTTGCAGGCCACCTTGAAGCCCAGAGCCTGGTGTCCGTATTTCCCCCGCTGAGTGCATGGAGTACAGTCTGCTAACAGGTTCCCTCTTGCAGCAGGCAGTATCGTATGTGTTTTACGAGATTTGCTTAAAATGGGAAGAAAAAAAATTCCTTTGAAGCTTCTGACAGCTGGGAAGATTGCATGCAAGCTTTCCACAAAGTTGACAAGCTATTGTAGCTGTAATATGCATTATTTTAATCAAAGATTGTTTATACCTAGTAGATAAAATTCAGCATTTCATTATAATTTATAGAGTATCTGCTTTATATGTTTTATGAAAGAATTTTTCTTCCTTTACAAAACTGCAGAGGAATGGATAATATTTTGAAGAGTAATTACTGAACTTAGTCTTTTGTGCCACAGAATTTATAGAAATTTATAGAAATCAATTTACTAAATGAAAATGGCATTTGGAACTCATTTTAAAAAATCATCTTTTGCTCTGTCTTTCACTCTGATTCTGATCTCAGATTTTATCATAGCTGCATTCTCATTTTGGAGATCATTATTATTGACTCTACACAGTATATAAAGGTTCGGAATCAGGTCTGAGTTCTATACGCTAAAACCAAATGCCAGCCTGAAATCTAGGTCCTTTTCTCAGGATCAAGCAGTAATACTTCTCTTCCAGTACAGGTAAATCTAGCTAGTCAGATAATCTAAGCTGAATAGGAGCACTGCTTTAAGTGCTTTTGAAAACGTGTGGTTTTTTCAGTGTTCACCAGGAACGCCCAGCCCAGTGCACTGTGGTGGTGACTCTTCTGAGCCCTGACTTCTGGAGAGGAATCCCTGGCATGGGCGCAGCAGGGTGCTGTGCTGCACTGCCGCCATCTCCGAAGAGATCTATGGGGTGAAGAGCCACTGCTGTGCGGGTTGCCTTAATGTCTTTTATCTTCATATAGATACGGGGAGTTATTGCAAATACTTGTTTTTTTAATTTTTAAGTATAATATTTTTACATTTCTATGTGTGTTTCAGAATTGATTCTTAGTTAAGATGGTAGAAATGATTTAGAAAAGCTAGGATGGTAAAGTTTTGACATACATAAACCACAAGAATTTCATAGACAAAGATGCATATCTGGACCACTTATATAGACTAATTATGCAAGATGCAAGGCATCGACGACCTCCTCCAGCCCCATCCTTCTGCAGTTTTGAGGTTTTAACAAATCAAATTCATTTTACAAAGCTGCTTAAAGTATTCTTTGATGTGCAGACCTTTGGAAACAGTGAATATCTTGTTATGTTCTCATTGATGCACTAATCAGCTAAAGGACAGACACGTGTTTTATTAGAAGAACAAACAAAGTGCATCTGCTTGAGGGATCAGAGAGAAAGATACAAGGTTTGACAGCTGTAGACTTCTAAAACAGGCTGGACTAAAATGAAATTTTACACGAGAGCCGTTACTGTTGTGATAATCAGTTTTCATCTAAATAACAGCATTTGCACCAAAGACGTCTCTGAAAGAGTGACATTTTAATAAGATATCTGCATGTTTGCATTTGTGCAGTAATATAGTAGAGCTACAAATGCTCTATCAAGATCTAAAAATTGATTTTGTTGTATGTCAGGAGAATATAAATGAGATAAAAGAGAAATTAAAATGCCAAGGTTAAATAATAAAAAATAATAGGTGGAAGCACAGTGGTGAGAAAGCCATCATGGTATCTTATTTACTTTACTTTGAATTGGGTTAAGCTCCACAAGATTAAAATGTTAATCTTGTCCCAATGTTCTAGTAAATGTATTAAATCTATTTTTCAAGAAACTTGATTTTTACACTAAATGTGTTCTTCAAAGTAATTAACATTTTCTTTTTTCTGTAAAATTCTTATTCTTGAGGTAATTAACTCCACTTTTAATGCAAACTTTACAGTGGTTCACAGAGCCACCGAGTTTTAGCAGTGTCACTGAGATACAAAATACATCTGTAGGCCGGTGTTTGGAGAGTAATGCTGTATAGTGACTGACCTTTTGAGAAAAAAACCAATAAATGTATTCTTTTGTAGTCTCAAAAACTCTTTATAGTGTGTGAGACTTGGGATTTGTGATGGAATCTGGCAGAACAGAGGATAAACTAAGGCATTTCCATGCAGTGTACTCATTCAACTTAAGTACAATATGGCATTTTGGGTTTTTTTTCGCCCAAAAGAATGAGTTAGAGTATATTGTTCTTCAGTATGAAATTTTTTAAAACATCCTATGTATTTCTGAAATACACTGTCAATCACTTCATGCACATCCAGAAAAGAGACCTAATAAAAAGTGGCAGCTGAAAACTAATATTCCAAACTGTCACCAACTAATTAATTTTCTCATTCGTATTCTAACTACACTCCCAACTCACATGGACTGCTGCCAGGGAACTCTGCAATAAAATGTTCATTTAAAATTCCTAACAATAAGAAAATATTGAAAGACTGGGAATAAACAGACTAACCTTGGATGAAGCAGGTGTCTTTAATCTGAAAATTCTATATTCTATACAAGAGACTGACCATCACTTTGAAATAATGGTAAAACTGTAGAATCTGAGATTGCCTTATATTTTAGGGCAAATGGCGTTTCCTTTCTCACCACGTTAGCATCATTTTAGACTTTCAGAATTTACTGGGGCTTTTTCCCCATGTCTTTAAGAAAATCAGACAAACCAATTGTTCATCATGTTCTTAAAATTTAATATTGCTTACATTAAATGATTTATATGGAGACTGATCTGCAAACTTGGTATCCACCTACAGGCCATTATTTTAATCTGCAGGTATTGAATTCAGTAACAAGGTTTTTTTAATGTACTGATGTACCTAAAGGTGCAACGAATGAGATGTATCAGAAGACGTCTAAGGACCTAATTCCCTAACTACTGAAGTACTTTAGAAACTCCTTGAGACACTACCTGCATCACTAAATATCTCTAAAACTCCAGCACTACAACCCATATAATTGTAGACTGCCAGAGCCTGGCTGTATTCTTACTTTCCCCTGTGAAATCCCGTTCATTTAATTGTGCAATATACAAAATTTATACTCATTTATGTACATGATACCTGAAATTATGCACTGGTGTTCATCAGGAAGCCTGTCTGTAGATTTTTGTGTTGGTAACTTTTGCATTGTGGTTTCTTGTGTTGTTTTGCTGTCTGGTTAAACAACGCATTTGTGAGAGCAGCATTGTACTGGGATCTCATGTGACACCATAAAAATATACCAACAAACAATATATTTTCTGACATAGCAAGGAAAAAAATCACCTAACTTTTTCAAAGATGGTGTTTGGTTTGGAAATTGAAAAATTGCTTGAAACTATGCTAAGAATTGAAAGTAAATGAAATGGAAATACAATATATTATAATGAGACAGATGTGAGCTCATTTTCCCTAGTGCAGGTTCATGGACTGTGCATTCACTTGGTCCGCCTGACATTTAAATTTGAGTAAATTCAGTGGTTTATAAGAAAAGCATCTGTTGTTGGAATGACAATAGCAAGATACAATACCAAGGAAAAGGAATCTAATTGTTATTAGATATTACACCAGAATGTCAATGAAGGGGCTTTCATTGTATTGAGATTCTGGCATCAGCCTGGATATTAAATTGGCCAGGTCATCAGGGAATATAGCACATTAGTGAGTGATTCAGCTGTGACTGAGTGTGTGCATTAAAATGCGTGACTTAGAAAGTTTCTAATGCCATAAATCAAGAACAGACTTAATACACAACACGTTCTTGAAGGGAATATAATATAAATTAGTGTGCTTTGCTTCTACTAAGTTTAACCTTTAATCACATTAGGCTCAACATTTATTTTTTTATAATGATCTTCATTTTATTGTTATGTTTGCTGTCCACTCTATAGCACAGGTAAAACCTTGAGTTTTGCCATATATTCAACCCGAGCAAGCTGTAAAGCCTGCAGTTTATAGCTTCTGGTTTAAGATCTCTATTTAGCCATGTTCAGCAACTGAATAGTGGGGGTTGCTGTTAATGACTTTTAATTAAATCAAAAAGCTCTGAGATCATAAACCTGCTGACTTCATTTCCTTTTTCCAGTGCACTTCAAAAAAGTAATTACTGTACTGCACATACAGGCAAATCTTCTAAAATACCCTCAAGATGCAACTCAAAATTAAGACTTGTGGTAATGAACAGCGTCAGAAATGTTTTTCAGTAAAGAAATGAACCAAAAGTTAGTATATTCTTCAAAGCGCATTTAGGAATGATTTTATTTCTCTTCTGTTTTTAAATAAAAATTCACAAGAGCCTGCATTTTCAGGCTTAGAGAAGGTTAAATGTAAATCTAATTTTCTTTTTTTTATAATTACTTTCTAATCAGTGCACCAAATGTAGGGTCTGTAGTGTTGTTCCAGTCTTTATATTTGATATACTTAGTTTTTTCTTCTTCATTAAAATTAGACCAAGTGCCTTGACACAAAACATTGAGAAAGTATAGAAGATAAACAGAACTTTGGTCACAGGGGTGTCACAAAAGTGAAAGACTGCAAAGATGAAGAACAAAAAAAGAGAACATTTCATTTTACCCCAAATATTTAAAACTAGTTTTCAAGTAATTTAATATCATCTCCATCATCTTCTGTGTCTCCCCCTCCTCAGCTTTTTTTTTTGTTGTTGTTGTTTTTTGTTTCCTTTTTGGGCCACAAGGGCATTTTGAATTAAAAGGTCTGAAAATTGAAAATACCAACCAATTTTTCTTTTCTGAGTAAAATCTTGTCCTGATTATCCTATGATTACACTATTATTTGAATTTGGGAAACAGATGCATCCACTGAAAGCCTGCATTTTTGGGCAGGGAAAGGAAGTATTTATTGAAAAAAATTCCCAGCTTTGTATTTTCTTGTGGAATGATTGTTAGTATAAATTGCTGTCTATGCCCTATGTCTTCTGTTATACTTCCAGTTTTTTCTCATACTGCACTGGTGGGTGCAGGACAAATGGCAGTGCCCTGTCAGCCTGGTTCTGCTTACGTACTTTTATCTCCCATGCATAGGATTCTTATATTTAGTTAATCTTAGTACTTTTTTCATTACTTTATCTGCTTCTCAGCAGGATTTCTTGTGCCCTTTTTTCCTCTAATGTAAGCAACAAGTACGTGCCCAATCTTTTTTTGTAACCCTCTTCTTAACAATAGACAAGCTGATACTTTCTACCCTCCAGCTCTCTTGGAACCAGTGTTTTCACACAAACTCGTACAGAATGAAGAAACTTGACTTTTTTTTTTTTTTTAATTTTAAGAACATAACAAAGTGTTTAATCCGTGAAGTCGAGGTACAAGGGAGTCTGGTAGTGGAATATCCACTCTAATTGTATTTCACTTTCTCACACTCCTCCTTGAATATCCAATAGATAAAATTATCTTAGCAGTTAAAAAACCTGTTGTTTCTATCAGTTGTTTTAATCCACAAATATACTGCTTCCTGGGTTTGTATAAAGCTAACACATCTGTAACATTAATTTGAATTGGAGGAACAGGTTTGTGTGTGGTTGCTTTTGAATTAAGACAATGCTATTTTGGAGGCAGAGGTGTGAAATACTTTTTTAGCACAGAGCAACTAAAAAGCAGTGTCTGTACAAGGTCAAGAACCAGGACAGTCATTGCTGGAAAGACTAAATATTTTTTTTTTACTCCTATGCTTTTTTTTGTCATTTGTATTTTTACAAGTAGCCCAGAGCAAATGTGTTAAAAACCATAAAACATATGATACTGACTGCTCCTCCCCAGATTTCCCAGCCTCTAACATTCGTGGCTTCCTGCGGCAGGGGTTGCTTTTATGTCTTTAGAAACCTCAGAGGGTTTCTCTTCCCTGACCTGGCTGCCTTCTCTGTGAACCATTATAAAGCAGCGGCATCTACAGTATCCTATGGCAAGGACTTCCTCAGCCTAACTACGTATGCATGAAGGGCAAAACCTCCTTTAACTCGTTTACAGCCTTCCCGTCGCCTGTGTATTGGAAGAGGCAGTGAACAGCGGCCATCCAACCTCTCCCTCCTGCTCATGAAGGGCCCCATGCAATATTTCTAGGCTGTATCTACATCTGAGAGACAAACAGACACTTGAGAGAGATGTGTCTGGTAGACAAATATGTGACGTGGCAAGATTTGCAGGATGGGCTCTAATGAGCACTGCCTGTGCATGAGAGTCTGGTCAGGAGTCTTAAAACAGCCAGAAACTGTCCTTTGGAAACATTACCCACACCCCCGTCTTCAATACGTACACCCTCCTGGCTAGTTCTTTGTAGGAATCGGGATAGCGAGTCTCGAAAGAAAACTAGTTCTTTGCAGATAGTCTCAAGGTCAGCGTTATGGATCACTTCAAGATGATTGTTTCATGCATAGGAAGTAGCACTGAGGAACGCTGAAAGGCTGTTTTTCACAGCGCAGACAGCTTTTCTAACCTCTGGACTATGCTGTCTCCTCGCACCAGTAAGATGTAGTATCTTTGGCTGTAAGAAATTCTGCACCATGCAGAAGAAATTCTGTTTGCTTCATTGCAATTCCAAAATATAATTATCTGCAAAGAACAGCCACTGTGTCCCAGTATTATACCTTCCATTTGCACAGATGAATATAAATGCGAACGTCTTGTACCTTGCAGTACCCTGCTAAGTTTGGCAACCACTTGAGGTTTTATTTTGTTTTGGTTTTTTTCTGTGTTTTTTTAAGAGAGCTGAATTAGTTATTCATCTAAAATGCAAGCAAGAAGGTAAAAGATGCGGCTGTGCAGTTAATATTCACTTTATAATATCAGGCAGTTTGTGAAGGATTAATAATTTGGTTGGTATTTGGAGGACACTGTAACACCTGGAAGTATGAAGAATTCTTAGAAAATAACAATATAGATAGATTGTACTGACATTTATTATGGATGTTCTTGTTTATTCAATTCTTACTCTTTAAATCAATTGAGAATGTGTACCCTCACATGAAGGAGTCATGTGCAGACTAGTGCTGTTGCGCTAGTGTGTAGCCTGCTATGGTGGAGGAATTTGGAAATATGTTTTACTTCTAGGAAAGTAAAATGTCTTAATTCTATTCTAATGTAACTGGCAGAGTCAGTGTATACTCCAGCAATGCAGCCCATGGAGAGCAGGCAGAATACACAGGATCTCTCTGCTGTGGGACTGCATGCTGCTGGACGTAAGGGATGCTGGTCCATGGCTGAGGACTGAGGAAATGTGTATAATTAATTGTAATTGCTATCTGACTGACACAGCTAACTTCTAAGACTGCGTCTTGTCTTTTCCTCAGCAATAGTGCTGATAACCACACTGCAAGTCTTGATTTATTTAAAATACTCAGATGGTAATGGACTTCAGTTAGGCAGTAATTACTGGAAGAATTCCTTTTAAAAGACATTTAAATACAAGAATTTTTTTAACAGATTACTGATCATTACCTTTTGGTCTGAATAGCAAGCAAACCTGAAGACCTTTACTGGACTAGACCAGGTGGGATTATCTGAAAATGTAAATATTTTAATTAGCAAAACTATATATTGTATGTTTATTTTTAAAATTGTGATGATGTTTCAATTAATTGCTCAGACCTAGACTGTCACCTGTTCATGCTCTATGGAAATAATTTTTTTTCTGGGATTTTCAAAATTTTTGTTAAATTAGGTTTTTTTGTTTTACTTGAATGTATGGTTTTGGTGTTGGTTTGAAGGAATACTTTTTTACTTTTTCTACCTTTCCTTTCTGTCCCAAACCCATCCCAAGAAATCATAGAAAGTCAGGAGAGGCTGCAGAAATAACGTTTAGTATCTGTACCGCTTATGGATTTTTTTGTCTAGTGAAAATAGTTCAGGAGAAGTATTTCAGTGAAGATGTTTGGATCCTTGCATCTTTCTGTGCTGAAAACATTTTGCTCAGCTGGACTACATTTAAAAAAATTTGAAACACATGATACAGACTTGGTGATCTTAAGGGTCCTTTCCAACCTAAATGATTCTATGATTCTATATATCGTTGCTGCATATAAGGACTAATCGCAGCTTTCTGGAAAAAATGCATACTACTTAGTAATATCTAAGGAATAAATCCATCATTGTCAATTATTTTAAATTGATAGTCATAGTAGACATTTATAAACATTTTTGAAAAAGCACAAGAGTGCTTGGGACCAGTGTATGAAAGTACATTCTTTGCTTTACAGTAGTAAGTACCATAGACCAAAAATTCATTTACATAAACATCACACCTTAGTGGGCATTTTGGCTGCAGTTGTTTCTAGGAGCTACTGCTTTTCAGAAGGTAATATGATTGGCAACAAATTACTGCTATTTAAATTCTATAGAATCATAGAATGGTGTAGGTTGGAAGGGACCTTAAAGATCATCTAGTTCCAACCCCCTTGCCATGGGCAAGGACACCTCTTACTAGACCAGATTGCTCAAAGCCCCATCCAACCTGGTCTTGAACACTTCCAGGGATGGGGCATCCACAACTTCCCTGGGCAACTTGTGCCAGTGCCTCACCACCCTCAGAGTGAAAAATTTCTTCCTGAGATTTAATCTAAATCTACCCTTGTCCAGCTTGAAGCCGTTGCCCCTCGTCCTATCACTACATGCCCTTGTAAAAAGTCCCTCTCCACATTTCTTGTAGGCCCCTTTCAGATACTGGAAGGCCACAATAAGGTCTCCCTGGAGCCTTCTCTTCTCCAGGCTGAACAACTCCAAGTGTCTCAACCTGTCCTCCTAGGAGAGGTGCTCTAACCTTCTGATCCTCTTCGTGGCCCTCCTCTGGACCCGCTCCAACAAGTCCATGTCCTTCTTATATATATAAAAAAGAGATTGTATTCTTTAGGTGGAATGCAAGTGTTAAAATCAGCTTTTTGTATTTAAATATTTTCATGGAAATTCAGAAATAATTCTGGCCTTTTAAAATGCAAACTTCTCTACACTGGATTTGCCCACACAGGTGATGGTGAGGTGAGTTTCTGTATGTTCTGTTTGCAGTGAACCCCATCTGTCACTAGTGTGGAACACCTATTTTTGTTGATAAAGAAACTTACACTTTTCTTACTGTGTCCTTGGTCTTTCTGGAGACCTGCCAACCAGGGAGGCATTTTGTATGGAAGAACACACAGAGACCAGCAAGGTGGTGCTTATCTCTAGCTACTGTATAACTAGTTGCTGTTTCATAGGGCTAATGCTATGTAGAAGTGAAGCAACGTCTGTTTGGATGAACATTATGAGAGCATTCTTTCAGAGCAGCAATGTGCATATATGCATATAGCTAGGACTTCCCAGTGCTGGCAAAAACTTAATCTTTTAATGTATTTCAATTGACTTCTATAATAATTTACGCCACAGGATTAGTCTGCTTAGTTGTACCATCAGCCTGCAACAAGTGGGATCAACAAATAGTAAAGAAGAATGGGATTTATACATGAATAGCCATTTATGCATTTGGTGTTTAACTTTTGCATATTAAGGTTTTTTTACACACTTACTCCCAAACATACACAATTCACTATTTCCAAGTAAATTATGCAGTGCTCAGTCTCACTAACTGCTCGCTCCCTGCTTTGCTTCCATGGAAAGCAAGCTCCATTAAACATCTAATGGTGTTGATGGGAAGCAGAGGTAAAAACAGGCTGATAGGAGGTGTTCTCTTCTTGACTGCATGAATTATATTAGGTTCAGTGCATATAATAAAGTTGGCTAGGGTCGGATTGAAAAAAAAAATTTCTATCATCTCTTTGTCTGTGTTTTAAGCAATGACTTAATGGTGCTATTCAGTAAGAAACAAATACCTCTAACATATCAATTAGTGGTCTGCATGTAGCTGCAAGATAAGGGGTGTAATTACTAAAGAAGTTGGATCACCTGTCTATAACATCATTTTCTAGTTTTACATGCAATGAGGGAGAAGCAGTATTTATATCTATCCTTTCTTTAAGAAAATAAAACAGTTGCAAGTGAGTAGTCAGGTACAATATTGGTTGGGAAGTGAAGGAAAGGGGAGAAGGTGCCACATAATATAAGCTTACATTCATCCAACTGTTTTTTAAAGGGATTTATAAATGGGTCAAAGACTGAAACAATAAGTTTCAAATTACTTTGCTAAATTAAAAAGGCTGGATTTAGCAGTGATATAATAGCCAAACTGTATTGCTTCATGTGTTCCAAGAGCAAGCGGGGAGAGAAGATATTTTAGAAAAGCATGCTAGGTTTGAATCAGTGGAGCACCGTGGACAATATACTGATTTTAAAAGTAATTAGAAAAGACAATAATAATTGCAAATAACATTTTACTGAGTATGGGTGTTGTTTTGGGGTTTTTTTTTGAAAAGGTAACACCTTAGATAAATAATTGACCTAATGAGAAATTTGCAGCTTGAAAGTATAAGATGTGAATGTCCATTCAATAAAGGGGAAAAAACACCATAGCCATCACAACATCTTTACTGGCATGGTTATTCCACACAGCAGCAACATACTAAATCTGCTGTCTTTAGCCAAGCAGTATACTGGAGCTAAAAGGAGATCTCATTGTCCTTTGCTGGAAATGTAACTGAGTACCAATGAAAATCCCCAAATCAGAGACACTTGGCTTAAAGCTGTTAACCAACCTGCCAAAAAATGTGGACTTTTATACTCTCTGATCCCTGAAAGTCCTGCACAACGAGACAGTATTTATAATTAGGGAAAGCTGAGAGTAAAACAGTTATTACTGTTCCTCTCTTTTCCCTGTAATAGAAATAACTCGTGCTCTCTCCAGTACAAGGCAGGAAATGATGCCAGCTGTCCCATGACAAATGTTAATGCAGCCAAATCCTGAGTATTAAAGAGTATCCACGAGCACCTCAATGCTTTTTAACGGAGCAGTGCCTTGGCTACAGATTGGAGGCAGCATGTATAGTCCTAAAGTGAGTTCTTTCTGGCAGGGGCAATGAAATGATTTTCTAGTTCCGTAAGATGTAAATGGCCAGAAACAGGAGTAGGGCACTTTCAGCTGGTGAAGACAGAGAACAGATGGAGGTGCCTGCTAGGACTCCCATCTTCTCTAGTTGCTGGGTAGCTGAGGATCAGGTGAAAACAGCCAAATCCTTCTCACCATTGTTCATTTGGGTAAAATGGACACCATCACCCTGTGCCTCGGCAGCATGAAGGTATGTAGCTGTGTATGCTTAGAAGCAACCAGAGCTAAGGAGAGAAAGCACATGGGGAAGGAGGGAGAGCAGGACATCAGAAAGAAACCTGAGATTACAAATGTGGACAGCAAAGAAAATAGCATAATTTCCAGTTGTGATGAAGGAGAGAGAGCAAGGAAGCTTTCAGAAGAAGAGACTGGAAAATGTTGAAGTTTTAGCATGTTGATGACATGCTGGAAATGGCTGATGCTGAGACTGGAGGATATCTGGGATCAGACAGAAAGAAAAGTGCCTGAGCAGAGAGCTGGACTTGTGAGTGTGCTATATAAAGCTGGTACTGTAAATAAAAGCCTGCGTGTGACTAAAGTTACCAAGTGAATGAGGAGGGGTGAAGTATCGAAAATGGAGCATTGAAGAAAATTGGAACAGAGCCTAGGTAAGGTGGGAGACAGCAATAAATGACTGTTGAGACGGAGGAGAGGAGGAATAGACAATGAGGTGAAAGCCAGACCAAGGGAAGTTTGAATAGTGAGGACTCTCCAGAAAAAGGTCAGTTGTAGAGACACGCAGAAGAATGTGCCCAGAAAAATGCTTAATTGCACCAGACTCTAGTTATGGCTGGTAGATTGGGTTCACGTGATACTGCATGTTCCATTTCTACTGAATGAGGCATGATTGCACAGCTTGCAGTAAATTATCAGTACTTGCATAATACAAACACAAAGTTCCTCAATTATTTGATTGAGGGTCTCTGGGCACCTAACACAGTTTTCAAGAAATCACAGAAAAGGAGCAGACCTGGTCCTATCCCTGCCCCGTGCTTTCTTCACACAAAACTTGAACAGAGGATGAATTTACTGCATTATCTTCATTGTTTGTTCTAGGATCCAACTATTTATTTCACCAAACTGATGTTTAAATTCCCATCAGTTACTAATGCAGAAAGCATTTCATAGTCATAATTATACAAACACAACAGGAGCTGATTTAATTTGCATCTCGGTATTTTGTCCACATAATGATTCATCTGGTAAGTGCTTTCTCACTATTTCGTAAAATCAGCAAAATAAAATGAAATAAAAATACACTGGTCCTCCCTTTAGTTTCAGCAGTATAATCAAAGGTCAATAGATAAAGACTCATACCGTACCATGGTGGCTGACAGGTGATATTTGTTTTATAGCTACAAGAATTTGACTTGCTTATGCCGAGAAATATGGCTTGTAAATGTTACCTTAGTTATAACAATTATGAACAGCTGTATTTTCTCATGAACTATATGGAGAAAAATCTCTGGTGTTGAGACAATGATTAAGTGAAAGCTGTCTGCTGAAAATCCTGTGAAATCTTTTGAAAAGAAAGTATTTTGGAAAATAAAATGTTGCATTGTGTGATTTCTTGTTGGGAATATGATTTCTACGGACCATATATGGATATTTCAGGCTGCTACTGCCACTAGTCCACTGAAATCCTCCATACATCTCAAAGCAACAAATATATCTGAAACTATGAGGAAAAAACATTTTTTCTGAATAGTATAAAATTAAACCTACTAAGTGATTCCATTTTCCCCTTTGGAGGCATTCAATTAGACACAGTCGTTGGGATCTCTGACACAGTTTTTAATCTGCTTGATAGTTAAGATTGTGTTATAATTAGGTGCCACATCATGAAAGCTCTTCTGCCATACACCTTGACTGTTATTATCAGATTTCAAAATAAATTTACAGAAACTAATGCTGATCAGGGCTGTTGAATACTCTTAAAATTCCAAAGAGTAAACAATTCTCATGATAACACTTCTGTTGTCATAATAGTCATTAATTTTCAAGCAATAGACAACATGTTGCAACATAAAAAGATGATCTAATGTTGTAAAGAACATAAATACAGGCTGGAAACACATTCCAGATAATGTATATTATAAGTAACTTGACTCTTAACAAACTCTTAACGGCACGTTTGGGTTATGATGCTTGTCATCGAAAGATACTCAGATTTTGTATGTGGTCACAATGCAATTAAAATGAGAAAATAGATTTTTAAGTAAATGCTAGCATTCGCAGGCGATTGGGAAGTTGACACTTAATCTGCAAGCCCTGATCCTTATTGTCAGATCATCTGAAGAGATACTTTATGAAGTGGCTGTCAAATTACATGCTTTAGCAGTCTTTGTAATTGAAATGGTTGCACATAATAACTGTATCATGTCTGGGTACTCTATCTAATGCAGCGCTGGAATGAATTTTGATTTTTCCTGTATATTTCTTGTTCTTTGCTTGAACGCTGGGGTAATTGCAAAGAAGTGGAATATTACACCTCCAATAAGTGTCACAAAGTTTTGTTGTTGTTACTGTTACTTGGTTGGCTTTGGCCTTTTTTTTAGGAATTTATTTTTGTTTCAAGTCTTGAGAATTTTATTCAAAATACCACATGAAAGACTGTTGAGGTGGATCTGGGGCAGCTATAAGGAAGAGTTTCCACTGGGTAGCCCTTGATCTCTACTGGGAAATGGAACATTGTAAATAAATATAAAATTTAAAACTACCTAAGCAGTCCTTGTAATTTCAGTGGGGCCTCCAGTACTGGGGTGTTTCAGATTTTGTGGACAGAGGGAACCCTCTGACCTGCTACAAGGAAATAGATGCAAGACAGAACAAGCAGAGGTGGAGATGAGCTTCATAGAATCATAGAATGGTTTAGGTTGGAAGGGACCTTAAAGATCATCTAGTTCCAACCCCCCTGCCATGGGCAAGGACACCTCCTACTAGACCAAGTTGCTCAAAGTCTCATCCAACCTGGCCTTGAACACTTCCAGGGATGAGGCATCCACAGCTTCCCTGGGCAACCTGTGCCAGTGCATCACCACCCTCAGAGTGAAAAATTTCTTCCTGAGATCTATTCTAAATCTCTCCCCGTCCAGTTTGAAGCCATTACCCCTTGTCCTATCACTACATGCCTTTGTAAAATGTCCCTCTCCAGATTTCTTGTAGGCCCCTTTCAGATACTGGAAGGCCACAATAAGGTCTCCCCAGAGCCTTCTCTTCTCCAGGCTTAAGAACCCCAACTCTCCCAGCCTGTCCTCCTAGGAGAGGTGCTCTAACCCTCTGATCCTCTTCGTGGCCCTCCTCTGAAACTGCTCCAACAGGTCCATGTCCTTCTTATGCTGGGGGCTCCAGAGCTGGACGCAGTATTCCAGGTGGGATCTCACAAGAGCGGGGTAGAGGGGCAGAATCACCTCCCTTGACCTGCTGGCCACGCTTCTTTTGATGCAGCCCAGGATGTGGTTGGCCTTCTGGGCTGCAAGCGCCCATTGCCATCTCATGTTGAGCTTCTCATCCACCATCCTTCATTCGTCTGTGTGACAGTGTAGTTTTTGTGTGTGTATTTTAACCTATTTATCCACATCTCTGATTCTATCCTTATGTCTCAGTTTTTTACAACGTATAAGGAGCAAGTAAGATGTTAGTCACAAGACTGAGCAATGAGGTAAAATTTTCTTTCCCAGCTCGGTAGAGCTGCAGGCTGATGCAGCAGTTTATCAGGCTGCACGGTGCTCAGGTTTCCATAAACACAGCTTGTACTAACAAAAGAGTCAGCCTGCTCTATAGATGCTGCAATCTAAAGAAACGGGACTTGTGGATTGTTTCATTCTTAGCTTTGATCCTATTTTTTTATAATATTCTCTCTTTATTCTTATTTCTATTGATCGTACCTTGCTGCATTACACTTTACCTGCTTTTTGTTTCTTTCCCATGTCTACTTTTTTGTCAATTGACATCAGTGATTTTGAAACAGACTCTTCCTGTCCTTCCGTATGAGTGCAAATTGGAGCAAAGCAGAGAATATTTGCAGGGCTTTATTTTCACTGAACTTGTGTGCCATAGCGCTAAATAGTTGGTACACACTTGTTGGATAGTTTCTACAGATTTGCTTCTGTAGCTGTCAGAGAGTGTCATAGAATACCAGGCTGGAAGGGACCTCAAGGATCATCTGGTCCAAACTTTATTGGCAACAGCACGGTCTAGACAAGATGGCCCAGCACCCTGACCAGCTGAATCTTAAAAGTGTCCAATGTTTGGGGATCCACCACTTCCCTGGGGAGACATTCCAATGGCTGATTGTTCTCATAGTGAAAAATTTTCCTCTTGTGTCCAATTGGAATCTCCCCAGGAGTAACTGGTACCCATTACCCCTTGTCTTTTCCATGTGACTTCTTGTAAAAAGGGAGTCTCCACCTTCTTTGTAGCCGCCCTTTAAATACTGGAACATGGTGATAAGGTCTCCCCTAAGACTTCTTTTCTCAGGGCTGAACAAACCAAATCCTCTGAGCCTTTACTCATATGGCAGGCTTCCCAGTCCTTTGATCATCTTGGTGGCCCTTCTCTGGACCCTCTCATGCCTGTCCACATCTTTTTTGTATAGTGGGCACCAAAACTGAACACAGTGTTCCAGGTGTGGCCTGACAAGTGCTGAGTAGAGTGGGATAATGACTTTATCTCTGCCGGTGATGCCTTTGTTGATGCAACCCAGCATCCGGTTGTCTTTCTTTGCTGCAGCAGCACACTGTTCACTTATATTGAGCTTGCTGTCCACCAGGACCCCCAGGTCCCTTTCCACAGAGCTGCTCCCCAGCCACGTTGATCCCAGCCTGTGCTGTGCTCCTGGATTATGGTTTCCCAGGTGCAAGACCTTATACTTGTCCTTGTTAAACTTCATAAGGTTCTTGTTAGCCCACTCTTCCAGGCTATACAGGTCTACCTGCAGGGTGGCTCTCCCTTCCAAACTGTCTGCTTCCCTGCTCAGTTTGGTATCACCAGCAAACTTCATCAGGGTACACTTAATCCCATCATCCAGATAATTTATGAAAGTATTAAGCAGCGTTGGGCCCAGTATTGATCCCTGGAGGACCCCACTTGTGACAGGTTGCCAGTTTGAAAAAGAGATATTTACCACCACCCTCTGGGTGCAGCCTGTCAGCCAGTTCCCCACCCACCACACAGACCACTTGTCTAGACTGTAACGCCCTCAGTTTCTCTAGGAGGAGGCTGTGGGGAACAGTATCAAAAGCCTTGGAGAAATCCAGGTGGACAATGTCCACTGCTCACCCCACGTCAACTGAGCAGGTTCCTTTGTCATAGAAAAGTAAAGTGATGGCACTCAATTACCAAAACTTCCCTGTGAAATTGTGTCCCAGGGACTAACGGTGAAACCTCTTATGTTTTACATTATTTGTTGAACTCACAATCCCAGCATTAGTTACTACCTTTTCATAAATACAACAAAGGCAGAGATTAGCATCACTGTCCTGAAACTCTGCTTGACAGTATAACTATTCATCCACCTTTGAAGAGTCTTTCCAGTACTACATTTCTGTCCTTCAATTAGTTTTGCAATTTTTTAAGAAATAAATTATTTTAGCAGGGAAAATGTCTGACCTAGTAGTGTTGATGTCCATTGCATGTTAGCACATCTGCTTGTAGTGGATTATTTGCCATTGCCAGGGGAGAGTGAATATTAATGGGAGAGTGACAAAGGAGCAACTATGTTTAGAAACCTGCAAATCAGCTTGTCATGTTCGTTCATGGGTTGGGTGGACTTGCAGTTGAAGCAAATAGAAAGATCCAGGATGTGGCTTTTTCCTCCCTGTACTCTGAAGTTGTAATTGTTTATCTGATCAAGTCACAATGAAAGCTCTTCATTAATGAAGACCTGTAAAATCACTGTAGAGACATCATCTGATCAGACCAGCATAGATGGAATGGGAGATATGAATGAACTATGATAACCCCCTATACATATCTGTGATACTAACATGATCTGTGTATGTTTTTACAAATATCTTATGTATGTTTTTCTACATCTAGGGAAGTCCTGTGAAGACAACAGACAATGTTGTCCTGAAATGTCTTTGGAAGTAAAAAGACACTGTGAAGCTTTTTGGGGTCAAGTAGCTTTAATTTTATCTGCTAATTCCTTTCATTTGTGGTTATTCTGTTTATATGTAAATATAAATGTAAATCGGATGGAAATGAAATTATTCAAAATGAAAGCTGAAATGGAACCTTTCTGCCTTTTTCAGTTGACAAGATCAAAATTATTCATTTTCCACATTTCCACATTTCCCCTGCAAAATGTTTTTGATTAGATCAGACTGCATTCTTTTATGGAAAATTATTCCATTCATTTTTTTCTAACTGTAGTCTCTTTACTGCAAAAATATTGAAAAATTCCACTATATGAAATCTCTTCTGTCTCTAACACTGTTTTAATATGATGGAATATTAGAGCTCGAAAACAGTTTTGTTTTGAATGGTTGAGCACGAATATATGAGATATATAAAGTGACGAGTAAAGCTCTTCCGAATCAGAAATTAATACACAATTCTGTTGGAATAACATAAAGTTAAGGTTAATTTAGATTTATTGTTATGTAATGTAGTTAGGGTTATTGTGCTACGTGTGTGGTTCTTTGGTTTGTTCATTTCATGAATACACATTTCCTCAGGTCATCTGTAGAGAATTAATTTAGAAGTTCAGGACAGAGGCATATATTGTATTTCTTGAACAAAAAGAGCAGCTGCATAAGCTGGTAATACTAGTTGGTTGTTATGTTCTGAGTCTAGGGCATATGGCACATGTTTTTGTATATTTTTGAATATTGTATTTTATTAGATCCATTGGGTTTTTTTATAAACAGTTCTGTGCTCAATTTTGGGGAAATTTGTATATAGCACAATCCCTGAATTGATTAATGCTGGTTAGGAACTTTTTGACTGAACTGTTTCTGCTGGAAATTAAAGATTATTGAGTCATTTCCTAGTTCCAGAGTGGAATTTGTGGTCAGAGAGAAAAAACCTCCCAGAATAACAGACAGTCCTATAGTTACTGACAGAGAACCAGTTATCCTCCGTTTGCTCAACTGGCTAATCTCTCACTTTTAAAACGTATGCATCGTTTCAATTTGCCTGGCTTAGCTTCTGAGCACTGGTTATTACACTGGCTTCACAACTGGATTAAGCAGCCATTTAGAACCAACAGTTTTTCATCCTGAGCAGTACGTACACTCTGTAATGAAGTCTCCTTCCAGTCATCTTTCTGAAAGCTTGAAAAGCTCTGCCTTCAACTGTAAGGCGTCCTTTCTTGCCTGAGGTGTAATCTACACTTCTTAATATTTTTAATGAAAAATCGTAGATGCTAAAGCTATACCTGCTTTCACCAGAGTGAAAAATACCTCCCTATTCGTATACATTTAGTAGTCACCTTTTTTGACCAAATTATCATGATGGCGGCTCACATTGACTCATTAATGCAATATAACCCCTCCCCCTTTCAGGGAAGCAGTCTCATTTTGTGAGGATGTTCAGTGTATATGGCACAATTTTGCATTTGGCTATGTTAAGATACATCTTACTTGAATACTGCCGGCTTGTCAAGCAGTCTGTATTTACTCCTATGACTGCTGTGTCCTTGATGTTTATCACCTGCTCATTCTTTGCATCATCTATGGATTTTATCAACATTGACTTGATGTGTGTTTCTAAATCGTGTAAGAATATCTTGGTTAGGACCATCTACTGCTTTTTGTTACAGCTGTTTTCAATTCCCCCCAAATCTATTTCTGATAGATAACTTCTTTTTTAATTTTATCAGATAGCAAGCCAGTTCTTTGTCTTTGGTTATTTCCTACTAAGAATATTTAGGTCAAATATTTTACAACACTTTATTACAACTGCACAATTTTTCAGTCTTCTGGAACATATGCAAAGCCCCAAGATTTATTAAGGTATGAATCTTGGGTACAAGTGTCTTACAAGTCATCCCAAGTAGATGTTGTCTGCTATGGACTTTGATTACTAGTGAAGGGACAGATATGCTCATCTTCCTTCCAAATATAGATGGGAAACAATTACGGAACTCTTTTTCCCTGTCTTTTGTACTACTAAAGGTGTTACTGTCCTGCCTCATCATAGACCTGTATTATTGCAAGGTGTTTAGAAAAGAAACAGAAGCAAATCCCAGCCTCTCTCTGCATTGTCCTGCTGGTTTTCTTTTGCCCCTGTGTCTTCAGTTTCTCTTCTCTCATTGGTTTTCTACATTTAGAAATTTCTGTTTCCTGTTGATCACTACTTCTTTTTGTCTTAAACAACTCCTCCGTCTTTCAAAAATGTGCTACTTTCTTTACATCAATCCAGTGGATTAGGAAGAATGTAGTTCTTGCATATTGGGACTGAACAAAGAGCATCAATGGCAGCTCAGCCCAGTGCAAATTCTGATTCCCAGCCAGATATCTTTTCAACCCTGCACAAGGATGAAAATGTAAAGAAAACTGGCTTTGTTCACGTCCTTACTTTTAGACTCCTTCCTTCAAAGTTTGTCTGTGGGTTCATTAGAAAAAAGTATAAAAAAACCCCAACAAAAAAACCTTGCATGGGAAGAATCTGATCTAGAGTTATTGGCATCTTCCAAGTCCTGTCGGTCAACAGTACTGCCCTTTTTACACACACAAGGGTAGATCTACCTAATATTTAATTCCTAGGATACAAAGGTTTTTTGTGTAATGGATAAGAGAAATGTATTGCTTATGATATTCATAGCTTCTGAAAACAAAACAAAATCCAAAGTTAAAACTATACTTTCTCTCTTCATACTATGTTAAAGTAATTTCTGATCTAGGATTCTGGTGTGTGTATAAATCGAGGAAAAAAAACCAACAGAAAACATAGTTTTAATTTTAAAGTTTTCCTGCATTTCTACTATCTTTGATTCTGTTGTTTCTTTTTCCAATGATGATGACGTGGAAGTGTTGTGGGAAAAGTATTTACAAATAGAATTTTATCAAATGGCGGAAGTATGCTATTAGCAATATGTATAAACACATTTCTTCAACTTTGAGGCTCACAGCTTACTTCTCTCCTGCTTTACACTTGCGCTCCATGGAGTCTGCTAGAAGGGATCTGCTGCAAACTGGTGTGGGCACACAGCCCCGTCTGAGGGTCTGGGGAGATGCAGCCATTGTGGAAAAACTATGATCGTGGCTGGAGGGATCTTCTCCTTTATCAGTTTGTGAGTATGAGTATCAGCGGTCTGGTAGGAGAATTAATGTTCAGGACAGGTTTGTGTCAACTGTTGTACTCTAGCAAACATATTATGTAGTGGGAAGGAACATTTTCCAAAAGTTAGATGAAAGGCCAAATCACCAAAGCAATCGACGTAGGTAAGTCTGGCTTTTGGTCCTGCCTTGGTATTTTCACCTGCAAGCTTAGGTCTTGAACCATTGTATCTTGTCTATGTTCCCATCACACATAGGAGGCTACCTTATGAGGTGTGGGGTTATCTACACTGTACCGTCTCTCAGCATTCTTGTCTCAGCAGGCCCTGAAAGCTGGTGGCCTGTTTCATTGGCTTGCTGTTTTATGAGATCTCACCCAAATTTTGATTCATTGTTTTTAATAAAGAAATGACTAGGGGTTATCTCTGGATCCTGCTTCTCACCCATATCTTGATCTCCTCTTTTAGATAATGGTGTCTTAAAAACAGGGCTTCTGCAAAAAGGTCTCTTCTCATAGGTGTGGAGGTGATTGTAAAGGAGCATTTTCTGTCACCTTCATTTGCTCCCACCATTCTGGGAGGGGGAAAAAAGGTGTTTCAAGATGAGGAGTAGTTCAAGACTTTGGTGGTGGTTTGGACGAGGATGAGTCAGAAAGGTTTACTTTCTGGGAATGCTGCTGGAATTTCTTGTTGTGTGCATCCACACTGTCTTGCTGAGCCAGACAGTGTTTGCAGCGTGTGACTTTTAATATTGGCATACCAGTCCTGCTGATACAGGGCTCATATAACCAAAAAAACCAGCCAAGACTGTAATGAAGAGGTCTTATTGTTATCATCACACTTCTGTGTGGACCACTTGTACTCTGTGCTGGGTAATGGCTGTTCATACAAAATCCATGAATTATCAGCCATTCTAAGTGATCATTTGACCAGGAAGTAGGCTGTGCTTGGAGTTGCTTTCACACAGTAATGTTGACATACTGAACTATGCTATAGATGGCCCTAAATGCCTTTTTTTTTTTTTTTCTTTACTTCTTTGGAGAGAAAATGGTAGGAGAAGGCAATACATAATAGATAATTATGTATTCCGCCTCTGAGGAAACTGATTCTGTTTGGGAGGACCCCAGCATGGGCCAACAGCTGGAGGGGACAGAAAGACCCCATTCATTTGTGCATATAGAAGGTCTGTGGACTTCCATGTCCCACACATGGAAGACCAGGTTCTTTTATTCATCTCTGAGTATTTTACTCCTGCTTGAAGAAGAGAGCGAGCCCTGATGCACTTGCTCCCCTCCTTGTGGGTGAGTTATTTCATATGCTCTCCTTTCCTAAATTTCTCTAATGGTGTCAGATGTCCGCATGACCTCTAACAGATGGCTGTGCACAAACTCCACCTCTTGGGCTCTAATGCACTTTCTTCAATATCTGAAATGCATTTCTTAACATGCTGTGTCATAATTTTGGAGTTGTTTTTTTCTTTCCTTCTTAAAACAAGAAAACAGTGCATTTAACCATGAAAGCAGGTACAAATGTATTCCTGTTAGTGGATAATAATGAAAAGTCAGAGAGATTAATGTGCTGTTACTGTTTATTCAGTACTGCATTTCTTGTGACTAACTACAATAGATGAGACCTTCTTTCTGCCTCATTAAATAAGTTAATCATGTAAATCAGGAGAAAAAACATTTTGGGTAGTGTGAGTACAGGTTGAGCATCAGATAAGCAGTTTTTACCACCATGTATTAAAGGAGATTTGACAACATACAGGTGTCCCAGCTACGAAACATTAACATCAGTCTTCTGTTATCTCCAAAGTAAATGAAAACAAAATTAAAAGGTCAAACTGGTGCATGTTTCAATCAGGACTACATGGCCACTAACTGGAATTTCTTTCAGAGAAAGAGGGGAACTCTAAAGGGAATGGAAGTTCTTGAAGAAGACAAATTATAATGGACAGTCCAGTATATTCAGGAAAAAAAAAAAAGCTTTTATGGCTTTTAAACTGTAAATCAAAAGTATATTTCATTTTCTGTAAAGTAGGTTTTACTAAAACTTAGAGGTATTGCTTTCTTGGCTTACCAAAACACATGCACAAATTTTTACTATAGGTTTGAAGCAAAAAGAATGAAAATGTAAATTAAGGACATAATCTTGACAACCTGGCAAGGAATAGGAATAAAACTTTTTAGATGAAACTAGCAATACAGTGATAAAAAAATGTAAGGCTTAGGATTACAAGACAGAATTAAGAAAAAAACCACCTTATCTGAACATTTGTCCAAAACACTTTTTAAGCCAAAGCTGAGCTGCTGAGACTCAAGAAACTTCAGCTTCTGATATGTGATTTTTAATAAGACCAAGAGCTTGCATTTTGTGGTTGCAGATGGAACGGAAGAAAAGATTCCAAACATGACTTTTTTCAACTCTGAACTTGAGAAGTGCTAGAATTCTCATTTTTGTCATCACAGGATTTTTAATCCAGAGACTTCAGATAAAGAAATCCTAATGACTGGATACTTTAACTCCAACAGAAGAATAAAGTGGCCATGTAGATAATTGTCAGAAGTTGGATTAAAGGATATAGAAGTATTGCAAAAGTATTGCCTTCCTTCGTTTTCAATTAAAAAATAAAGTAAAATCCATTATCTTTTTTTAGATATGGTAGCGATCACAGGGGAAGCAAGGAAGGAAGCCTGCAAAGGGATATTGAGAAAATGCCAACACTTTATTGGTTGGAAGGAAATGAGTATGGATCTAATGCAAAACTTACTGAAATCAATGGAAGATACTCATTGGTTTCAGTGATATTTGGGTAAGGCTCGATGTGAGCTTGAGTTAACGTTACATAATTAGGCTCCTGACTGCTATTTAACCCAATAAATCGTACTTATACTTAATTGTTGGAATAAAACAGAGATTTAAAACAAAGTATTAGGTTAAAAAATCGGTTATGCCTTTGCAACAGAATTAATTGACATTTCAAATCAGAAATACCTATTTTTAGGATCAAATCCTTTTCTTCTCTTTCTGGCTGACACTGTAGCAGCTAGTGTTTGGCTTTTTTTAAAAAAATCAAATGCATATACAAGTTTGATATTAGCACCTTATATAAAACTGTCATTGATTTTTAACCCACATTTTCATGCATTTCAATTTCATAACAATAATAGATCTAAATGAATTGCGCCAGTGGGTAATGATGAGAAAATTATAATTTTTTTAAAGTTGCATCCTAGATTCGAGTTGGTAAATCCCAGGAGGCTTTGTTATAACTGTCTCAGTTTGGCCTGGATGCATTGGGTTTGGGGAAGTTTTTCTTTTGTAGCATTCAGCTGCAATGTGGGAAAAGTCAAAAGTGGCAACAGAGAGTGCCAGCTGGGGCCAACCAAGTATCAGCTCACCTTCCATTTTGGCTGTGATCAGATTAATCCGTTTTTCTTAATGTAATTTTGCTGGGGTTTTGATTTGTCCTAGAAGAGAACCTATAACCAAAATAAATGAGGCAAGATTGTGTAAGAACTGCTGTCCTGATCACATTTCTATTCAAGGTGATAGAAAACTGGCCAGAATGCATCAACTTATGACATTTATACTATTGTATGCAGAAATGTTTTCAGAACAGTTGCTGACATTTTGACATTCCTGAAACTAATCCTTGGCTTTATTTCATCCCCAGTGACATTCATTTTACTGATATTTGAAATAATATACAACTTTATTTTTTACAGTAGAAGTAGGTACAGATTTGATTTTTTATTTCTGTTGCTATCCTATAGCAGTGCAAGCTGTAATGCAATATATGGCTTACAATGACAAAAAATTATGTTTTCAATTTGGTGAGTCATTTTCAATTGAAAATATAATGCATTCCTGCATAAGACATATTGCAGTGTGGCAGACTGTAAGTATTAGGGAAGACCTACTGTATTTGAAACAACATAATTAACACTCTTTGTTCATGATAGGCAAATAAACAACCAAGGCAGGTCTTTTTCGGTGATGGATAGCATCTTTATTAAAGAATTAATCTAGATCTCAGACCAGGATCTATCTAGTACATAAATCAGGGTCTTGTGGTTCCATTTACGGTTCCTTTTACAACCTAAGTGTTAAGTTTATTGCTGTATAGCCCAATAATTCATTGTTGAGGGATGCCAAGCCCCTTTCTCCCTTCTCTCTATTCTCACTGCAAATAGAAACACATTTAGTTCACAATACCATCTCTGATTTGCTCTATTCTTAGCAAGTAGCTTAAGTTCTGACTGTCTAATGGTAATTATATACCTTTATTAAGAATGTTGACATTCTGCTGATAAAATGTATTTATATATGCTAAGTATTTAGTTTCTTCAACTTGTATGCAAAATCAAGGTTGCCCTGCCAGAGAGCTCCTATGCTCAGGGACCTCTGAACTCTTCCTCCTGAGATGGTCAAGTTTGGAATAACAGACCGCATAAAAACTGTATTGAGTTATTAGCTCACGTTTGGACATGATGGGCCTAAATAATGTATTCAGCTGTTTGGCAGGTACCATAATCTGTGAAAATTTATCTGAGCACGTATGGCCAACACATTATTTTTTTCCCAAGTCAAGAGTTCCCTGTATGTATCCAGATGCTTGGAACCCCCAAAGGTTTTTTCCTTACCTGACTCAATTGCAAGATGAGCAATTAGAACACAGGGGATGTATACTGAAAGCTGTACTTCACCTTTCATTGATTAATAGTAGATCAAACTAAAGGACTATGTCAGATCCTTGTATACATGCATGTATGGTGAAGTTTAATCAGTAGATATCTTGCAAAATCATTTGAGGCCTTCGTAAAAGCTCTTAGATGTCTCCTTTCTAGTTTAAAATACTGTTTGGGATAAGGTTTGTAGGTTGTTTGGGCTTTATTTATTATATTTGGGTGTGAGCAGACTATTAAATTAATTACTTGAGAACTTGCTCATGTTTTTATGCTTCGATGTGCAATGGATTAGCTGATGACGATGTTGTCATTTAAAGAATCATCAGAGAGATGGGAGATAGCTGCTGCTGAAAGGTCACACCAACTGTCATTTCAGATTTTCAGCAAATGCATGTAGATACATCTGCAGGGATTACACTCCTTGGATTGGAAAGTTTCCAGGACAAACATAGCAGAGTTCTACCTTTTAAAAATTATATTAGTAGTAGTATTTTAGTGAAAACTGAGATTTTAGAAGGCATTTGACAGGCTTGTTTACAAGATTCTTAGCCAGATGCTTTTGCTTGTTCGGAAATGCCAATATAGAAGTTCTGTATCTTATTGGTCTATAAAGATTGCAGATACATCAAGGAGAAGGAGATGGATTGTGTAAGCATTAACCGCAGTGGAAAATCTGCAGTCTGCATAATCTCTTCAAAATACACACCATCTTCCACTTTTCAGTCTGTTTGAGACCTTGAAAGAGAGAAGGTCTAAAAAAAGATAACATGTTCTTTATGGAGAATTTGTTTGTTTCTATTTAGTTTCAGGAAGGCAGTGAGCTATGAGCAGTGTAACTAATCTGGCAACTGTAAAGTACATTGTAAAATTAGGTGGTTTTCGGTAGAGGTAAGGCAGTAAGAATTTGATTCTATATAGCCAAGCCATGTTACTTTCCAGGAATATGGACATAACATACTGTAAACACTTTTAATTTGAAAAGGCTTATGGTTCTCAAAAATCAATGGCTTTTCTGATTTTATATCTTGACATAAAACAAAATGAGGCCCAGATTTCTGAAATAAATAAGTGGATTCTGGGGTAATCCAAGTTAAAGATCATTTGTGATCTGAGTAAAGATATGCAGCAGTATATTGTTTTTAAACCATACCTTTCTGTATTTTTACACATTTTTTTCCAAGATAGAGCATTGGTCATGTTTCTGTGGTCCTTTTCTCATTTTCTGAATCATCCTGCAACTTCTTCAGGAGTTATAAAAATACAGTGACCCGGATCCTCTGCTGCAGCCGAGGTAGCAGCAAAGACAGCTCCTGTTGCCCTGATGCTGGGCTCTTTACTGGGTTTGCATTTGAACAGGGGATATCACAGTCTTGATACAACTCACGTCTCAAGTAACACCAGTTTCAGGGGGCTGATTTTGCAGCTCAGTATTACCATGGTAAAAGAAATTCATGGCCATGCATTTTTCCTTATGTGCTGCCATTATTTTTTCCCAGCTGTGAAGTATGAAGTAGCCTAGGGACCATCATAGGGCTTGTATATGTTCTTCCTAAATATTCTCATATTGGTTATAATCAACCTAATCTTTTTCTAATATTTATTTAACTAGGTGATAATTTTACAGTATGTTTTTAAGCCTTGGGAGCTTAGAAATAATAAATCATTGCAGGATGAGTGCTGGTGGAGTTTTAAGAGGACTGTCACCATGCTCACGGTTAGTGTTCTAAGCCCAAGCAGCTGCTTGCAGATTCAGTCATTAAAGCACCTTTTAGAGAGGAAAAATTCTTCTCTGCAAAGGAGGAATGCAACTGGAAAACAATACATAAAAGTAAAGAAAAAAAGAAAATTAACAGTAACCACTAATAAGACCCAAAACTGGGTGTCATTAGGGTAGCGTTGCAGGAGAACAGGAAAAACGAAAGTGGTGCAATAACTGCATGTTCTGTAGAGATCAGCTCTGGGGGAGAACAGCTTCTTCCTTTGTCCTTAACCAGAGACTTTAGAAGGAAAGTAACTGAGAGATTGCACACATGGACCTACTGAGCTGGAATGCAGGAGTAGTGGCTAAATATAATGCACGTCTCCAACTGGCAAAAGAAAGAAAACCAAAGAGCTGTGGGAGGCAGCTATGGAAATGATACACTGCACCTCTGCTATGCAAGTCTTGGTTTACAAGGTTCCTTTGATGTAAGACCTCTCTGCAGTGACAGCTAGTTTCACTGAAGTTCATTATAGAAAACAGATAAATAGATGCTACTTTTATAACTCATCTCCCGATAGAATATGCAAATTTCATCTTTTCCAGGAACACGCTGTGAGTGTGTGCTGAACTCCAAAGTATCAGATTTTTCTGATAGATAACCTAGAAAATCCAGCTGTTTTAAAAAATATGATTCTTTCCTTCTGTGCCTGTTTTTTTCTCCCAGTTAGTTATCACAGGACCTTCCTTTACTTGCAGCATGATGATGAAAAGCAGTGGGGAGGAGGTCAAAGGAAAATGACACCAGGTATAACATAACACAACATTAATATTTGAATGGCTCTATTTTCCTCTGTTTCTACATCCTGCTTGATGTAAAGGAAGGAGATGTGGGTATCTGGGGAGCTGCCGTGTTTCCCTGGCTGCCATCAGTGAGCTGAGTGTGCTTGTCAGGGCTAATTGGCATGGTGGGGAGTGTGCTTTGTCATATGCTCTTCTTTGAACTCATTCTGAAGTGAGTGTCTCTGTGGCAGTGGAACTGGAGAGTCCACCCATCCACTATGCCTTAGAAGAGCTAAAAAAGACAGAAGAAACCCCCGTCAAATGAAACACTAGAGGAGCTGTTAGCTCATCCAGTCCTACGGAGCATCTGAACTCCAGACACCAACTTTCATTGCGTCTGTAGTCAGGGAGTTGCCAGGTTTGAGAGGCAGCGTCACGTCTCCCACACTGCTCCTCAGGCACGGCACTGTCTCCAGAATCAGTCACAGTTTTCGGTGTGGACTCACTCCGAGGGGCCATGATCTGGAGCAGTCCAGAGGAGAAAATTTAATGTATAGTGTAAATGATCTTTGGGAGGTAAGTAGGATGTTGTCTATTGTAAGTTAATTTGTTTCCTTTGGCTGTTGTCTCCTGAAATCAAAACTTTTCCCACCGTTCTTCTGTACCACTGGGTGCACAAAAATGTCTTGTTCCTTTCCTTTGGAGATTATTCCTCAAAACAAGGTCCTGTTTATCACAGTCTGAGTCTTTTACCTTCTCTTTCTACCCCTTTGGGTCTTTGTGTCATTTATTAAAAAAATCCTTTTTCTCCCTGATAGCACGTGTGATGGGTAACTTCCAAATTCCTGTGTAGAATATCACAAGTCTCCTGAGTTTACATCTGCTGAGTGAGCATGGGGAGTTTTTGTACTTCACCTTGATTTTGCAATGGCATTGACCAAATTCAGTGGGCTTCTGTTTCGAATGCCTTACCTGGATGAGGTAATGCCTTGCTCACTTAGTGAGAATTTGTATGGCAGCACCTTTGCTTCCTGGTGATAAATGATTTCAGCATATTGAAATATAGGTAAATTTGAAAAATAAAGAACCTCCTGTTTTCTGAGAACTCAGAATTTTAATGAAAGACTGTATGGTACAAAAGTGATAAGCTGTAAAACCTTGCTGTACTGAAACTAGAAAGCACTGAAGCTGGAATAAGATTACCCACATGGGTATTTTTAATAAGTTCAATAGTGTGTTTCCCTGCCTGTTTGAGAAAATAAATCTCTTGCTTTCGGAGCACCTTGCTTATATTACTTGGAATAAGGTATGTCATAGCTCAAGCAATATTATCTTCAATCAAGGAACCAATAGACTTTTTTTCTTCTAAATTTAAAAAAATTACTAATGTAAAAGCATTCCTGATGAAAACTGGTGCAGCTAAACTGAAATCAGCAAATCACACCTGTCGAAAGTGGTGTTTAAAATGTTATATGCCCAAATTATGGTTCACCCAGGTGATCGTTCTGCAACGGTTTTTTTTCTGAGTCAACCTGGCGTGCAGGCAATGTCCCTTTTCCATTGCGATAGGGTTTTGCAGAAGCACAGGATCCATCTGCTTGAGACTTGCTGTAGCAGCAAGGCTGTACATAATTTTAGTGCAAAGTGTAAATAATACATTAGTATGCGACATAACAGGCATTAACGGTGGAACTGGACAAGCCAGGTGGTGTAAGGCCAAAGGAGAAAGAAAACTTTAGCAGTGGTGAAGGCTAGCAAATAATAGTTTCTTCCAGATTAGCACTTTTTAAAAAAGCATTGCATTCTTTGGATTAAATAAATTTACTACAATTCTTTTGTAGGAAGCTGCTTTAATTGCTATTTTATTTCCATAACTCACTGCATAAATTATATCTTCTCTATAAATTCTCTTTGTTTTTGGCTTTGTCTCCTGGGGTTTTAATTTATCAGACTTGTCATTTCTTGAATATTATCACAGATTGAAATGTACAGTAGACACCTGGAGGCTTTTACTTTTTTCCGTCCTTGGGCTTTGTAGAAATAGGACCATCTGGCCTGTAGGTCTGGAAGCATCAACATTCACTCATTAAATGTGTCTGAAGCCCTCACTTTCAATCTGCCTCATTTAGCTACCTTAGGACTGGAGTTAGGTGGTCTGTTGTTTTCACCTGTTGTTTACAAGCAGTTTAAAAGTGTGCTCCAAACTAGAGGCAAATATCTCCTACACCCATCTCCATCTTCATGTTTCATTACTGCTTGGCTATTCCTGGAATAAGAATCTGAGGGTAAAGAATGGTAGTATTTCCAAAATTTCTGTTACCCCTTGAGAAAGGGTTATGGAACACGAAGCCTAAAGAGGACCCCACTGGGTTATCTAGTGGGTGCTTCTCCTAACACAAACAGCAGTGAAGTGTCTACTTCCAGTAACAACTGCTGGTAAAAATCCCTGAGGGATGAGCGGCGCAAACCTTTGCCGTGTCAAACGGGGCTCAGGTGCCCCTGTGTTACCTGCCAGCCTTGGAAAGGGGAGTTCAAAGGAGAGAGCTCAGGTCTCTGATTGTTTCTGGGAAGGAGCACAATTTCGACGCTGGGAGGGAAAACATGTTCTGGTTGTGAACTAACTGAAGACTGTCATCTTGCAGAGTATCCCTGGGAGAAGTTAGACCCCCGAAAGGAGCCTTGTTTTGATCATTAGCAGCGACTTACCTGCCTGTCAGGAGATGGTGACAGGCTGTAAAACCCTCTTCTATTTTGCACGCGCTGGAAGAGTTGACAGCAGCTTATTGTGAACTCAGCAGTGATGTAGTGCTGTCTTGCTAATCTAGGGGTTTTTTCTTCTCTCTGTAGTTAATAAATATCTTTTAAAACTTTTTAATAAAAATGGAGGGTATAAAATTCCAAACAGAATACCAAAACGATTAGCTTTGTTGCATGAATGCATCCCCTCACATCGCCTTTGTGTTCGCTGAAGCTAGTTACAGCAGCAATCGTCATAGGCATTTGGTCTGACCTTGCTTCTATTGAAGATGGTAAAAAAAATTCTCCTACATAAAAGAAAAAAAAGCCTGAAAATGTGCTGCAGAGATGTAAGCATAAATAAGGATTTAGCTTAATCTGGAGGCCCTCAGGTTCAATGAGAAGTTTTGTTAGGAGCTTCTCTAGAACATAGATCAGAGCACGTTTACTGAGGTGAGGTCTGCGTTTTCAAGGCAGTTAGATTGCTGAAGGTGCCAAGTGCTCCATCTCGAGTCCAACCTGTATGCAAGATGCTGGGATGTGAGGAGACACCCTGAACTGTGAGCAGCTGAAGTTACACATGTGTATGTCTGTGAAGGACTGAGCTGATCCTTTCTAATTAGCATTTGCAGACTTTTTTTAACCTTCACTTTTACTGCCTGTGATTAAAAGTCATGCTCATCCTGCACAGATTGCTTTCCACGGTGACTCCAGCAGTTCATTGGCTCCTTTCTGTGTCACTCCACCTTATTGGTGCCTTCAAGGTTTAATTTATCATAGGTAAAGCAGATTTATAAATGTAAATTTACACAAATAAGATTTGAATGCTGTGATTCACAGCCACAGCAGTAACTTTAATAACTAGGAATACTTGGAGAGTCAAAATAAATATTGATGTTCTCTTCCTTTCCTCATTTTGCCTGAAATATATGCAGATCTATCATTTTCTCAGAATAAAAGTGGATCTGCCAAAGCTTTGGAACGTACGAACCATTCCTGTCTGTTTGCATACTTCAGGTCTTTTTTGAAATAATTTCTTGTTGATTATCCCATTTTCACTGTAGGAAGATAGCTCTCAAAATTAGCATTCCATGAGGTGGTTCCAGCAGAAGGTAAAATGCACCATGGCTATATAATAAGCATTATTGGTTTTCGTTTTTTAAGTTGTTAGCAAGCGTGGACCTAAATCATGCACCTGTTGCTGTAAAGCTCAGAGGAAGTGGGGGAGAAGATAAAGCTGGGGAGTTTTACCTCCATGCCCAGATACCCCCTCAGCAATAGCATGAAGCACCCTATGGGTCAGCTCTGTAGGCTCTGCCCAGGCAGGTCCCACCTGTGTTCCTCAAGAGCGTGTACTGCACCAGCCATTCTCAACGTGGCGTCCGTTAGCCCGAGCGGAAATAGCCGTGCCTTCTACAGAGAGATCTGACTTCTCTGTCCTCTGAAGAAGGTCACAAGCAGAGAGGATGCTGTGCCCTCCAGCCTCACGCGGTCAGACTGACTGTGGTTCGTGCCAGTTTTCACGTGAGCAGAGAAAGTAGGAACGTGCGATGAGGCAAGTTTATCGGTTTACCTAGAAATATTATTGGGCAGTAAATTGCGCAGCCTGAGTCAACAGTCTCTTCCTGATCATTCTGCCTTTTGCTGTTGTTGTACACCTGCTTTTTTCTCTGGTGTAACCTGTTTCCATTGCAAGGATGTGTACAACACCTCACATCCAAGTGCTCGGCAGAGAGGTCACTGGGGGATGCGTAGGGGAGCGCGGTGGTGAAAAGGTGTCACTCCTGCTGGTGCACCAGATGTCAAAAGCCTCTGTCCTTTACTTCCAGCTTCAGAGAAGGCTTTCTTTAAGCTGCCTCCAACTCCAGCAAGCCTCTTTGTACAAGAAATACTTGTGCTGACTGCCAAATTCCGAAATATTTGTTTAATCCTCCTTGTCTAGTGAGCCATATCGTAACTTGCTCGGGGAAGGGGAGAAACAAGCGTTTCTGCAGAGAAGGGATTCCTTCTGGCGCAGCAGTCACAGCAGCTCGCAAAACTTGCCTCTGCTCTAACTCCCAAATTTGGGGTCAGCAATTAGAAAGGCTCAGCTGATGGGGATACAGAGTTATTTCTTCTCCTTTTCTACCATTACGAGCATTAGGTTTCTGTCTATCCTTCTAGGCTAAACTTCACCAGGCAGGATGAAATATTGGTGCTTCCTTCCAACCAGGCGGTGAAGCCACTTCACGAGACACGTGCGTCACCTGCTGCCAGAGCCCCTGGGAAGATCCCCAGCAAATCAAAGCAACAAGCTGAACAAAAGCAATCATTTAACCCCTGTGCTATCCTTGAGGGCTTCCTACCTTCATAAAATGCATTTTGGTCTCTGTTAGGATGATTTGGTACCGGAATGATCTATGCACCCCAGACAGCACCGGTGAGGTAAAATGACTGAAATAGAAACCGGGGCCAAAATACCTGCGTCAGCTTAAAAGAGCAGTACCAGTCTCTCCTTTCCAACTGTTTGACTGGAGTTTGAAAATGAAGGGATAAAACTAATTTACTGAATTCCTAATTTTTAATAGTTATAAGAAATAACCATCTATTGATGTAATGCGTGAATGGATATTTATGTGGTTCAATCAAGAAGAAAATTTCGTAGTTCAGAGAGAAAGCATGAATAAAGCATCAGCACTGATCTCTAAACAGGACATCGCACTAAGGAAATCTGTTTTACGAATGGTAAAACTGAGGCATAAAATGATGCACGTGCCTCCGTGCAAACTCCCATCAGCCATAACCACTGTGCCTGGGAAGTACAGAGCTTGTTCTGCCGGCACCGTGCAGCTGGAGTGTGCAAGTGCTCTCTCTGAGGCGTTCGAGGTGCGATAGACTGGGGTAAACTCAGCGTTGAGTCAATTTGCACGTGAGCAGTCACATTCCTAAATACCCCAAAGCTGACAGATCACTGCTAAAACAGCAAACTTGCCTTGTTGAGCCTGTGATGTTGGAGATGCAGCTGGAAAGCCTAAAAAAATTTAAGCTTTTGAATTTTGCGTGTTCTTTTTCTGCATCAGACTTGAATCTGCTGTCTCATAGTTATTCCAGGGAAGGCTGTACCAAAACCATTTTAATTACGTCAGTGTGTAACTAGTGTGAGAAGTGGGATTCTTACAAAGAAAGCATTGTTTTAGCTTTAAGTCAATTAAAAGTTAACAGTAATACATAGTAATACACAATCCATCTTCTATTGCGTCTTGTTACTCTAAATGTGCGTGAGTTTAATGCATGCTTTTAGCAGCTGCTTAGATTACCGCATATATAAATAAACAAGGTTAAATCAGTACAAACACTGTCTGAACTTCTATACTTACTATAGGAAATATCTGAAATACAGTAAACAACTACAGCGGGCTCATTTAGTCTTCCAGGCAATAATGAAGGCTGACTGCTGAAACCATTCATTATATTGCAAACTGTTTTGTGTATGCTTCATCCAGCTTCAGCTGAGAAAAATCCCAGAACTTGGTACCCTACTTCCAGTACAAAAGGGTAAGTTAGAAGTTACTGTACTAGTGCCAAGTTACACCAGCCTGAACCTGGTGAGGGTGGACAGAATAGAGCCCTCTCTGTTCACTCGTGCTTTATGAATGTGAGCGAGTATCTTGCTCTGTTTTCAAACAGAGGAAGAAAAATGTACTGTCCACTGGGAATGTGCAAAACCGTATGAAGTGAAAACTGCCAGTTTCTGTTCGCACTGGCAGATGAGATAAAACTCCAATGAACTTAAGCCTGAGAATTCAAGTAATAACATGGCTGCTCGTTGCTATATAGGAAAAACTAAGCCGGAGTATAACGTTAATTAGCATTAATCGCAGACAAATCATTCTGTCTGATACAAATGTGAGTAGCAAATAGCAAATAACAGACGCTCTCATTAAAAGTTAAATCTTTTCACAATGGTTTTTAACAACACTTTGCAGTATATAGGTAAAGATGATGCAGGGTTAGACACCTGCTAGTCCTCCTGACTATAGGTAGGTATCCAAAAATTGCCCTGCAGATGCAATCTGTGTGGATTAAGTAGACTTAGTAGCATGTACTCATCCTAACATTTACAATTTCAGATCAAACTTCTTCATCCTATACAAAGTTGCTATCATGAATGCTATAAAATAGGAGACACCTTATTGTAGTGTGTATAAATGCTGATAGCACTGATTTATATCATATGCAATCTGAAATGTGATTAACATTTTAAGCTAATATCCAAATCAAGTTGTTATTTTTATAACCTATCAAGTGAAAATTATGAGGCTCTTAAAAAAACCCTCAACAACAGACTCATAAAGGGGATAATGAGAGAGACATTAGCTGTTTATAAAAGATAATATCTCATGCAAATTTGACATTACATGTCTTACTGCATGTTATTAGATGTTCATTGGCTATGCAAATATTATTCACTTTTTGTAAATGTCTGCTCTTCAGTCAGCATAAGGAAACATGAGCTTCAGTGCTATGGTTTAGCATTTTTTAATGAAAATAAAAAAAGAGCTAGACTACACTCTCATCTTTGATCAATGCTTAGAATAAAGGGAAAATATTAATCCTTATTTCCAGTATACTTCTTTAAGGTGGCAATAGGTTGTTTAGTGCTTGCTAAATTATGTAAAATGCTTTAAATTATAATAAAAATACATGCTAGTGTTGGTTCATAATGTCTAAAATATTTGTCTATTCATATTTATCATATTAATAGCACAAATATTTCTGAGACTTAGAGTACCTGTAGATTGGCATGAAGAAGACCTAACATTGACATCTTTAATTTGGGGAGATTCAACAAGACAATGTGTTTAAGGGTAGCTTGCAATAGTATTTTTCAGCTGCGGTAAATATACTCTGTCCCATTGTTTTTACATGAAAATTGGCATGGCTAGATAATGTGGGCTGAAAGAGAATCAGATGTGAATTTTCCTAAGATTGAATAGACCTTGCTTAAATTTAAGTCTTGATTTCAAATGCCAGGGAGGCAGGATTCCCAGAGCTTCTGGGTAATCAAAAGCAGTCTTCTGCTGTGGTGTGTGAATATATCATGTAATCCTTTTAATAATCTAAATAAATCTCATCTACAAACTGTTCTGGTTTTTTTGCCCCTGGGAAGCTGTTCTAAGACCTCTCTCTTCTGATCGAAATCATCCTCTAATGTCCTGCCTAAATATATTCAAGACAATTTATACCCATTTGTTCCTGTGCCAGTACTATCCTTTAGCTTAAAAAATGTCTTTTCCCTTCCTGGTGTGTCCCTGAAATGTCTTCTGAGAGCAATCATACTTCTTCCTAGCCCTTGTCTAGTTAGGCTAAACAAGCCATGCTGTTTTAGCCTTTTCTCATAAGATTGAAGACTTTCCCCTGGTTATGATGCCTCTCTGCTCTCTTCAGATTTTAATTCTTCTTTATATTTTAACACAGATAAAGAGAATTGATCAGAGCCTTCAAGACAAGGACTAGTGCCTTGTACAATGCTGGTTAGTACTTGCCATACCTTCTCGGCAATCTCTCTCTGCCCACACAAGAAATTACTTCTTTTCCTTTCCCCCACTTCCTCCACAGCTGGCAAGTGCATTTTGATCCCTTGCAGTTTCTAACTTGATCTATGTTTGATCTGTGCAGTTTCTAACTTTAGGATGATCTAACTTTAGTTTGATCTATGCAGTTTCTAACTTTAGGATGCTCAGTTTGTAACCGAAATTCTTGCCAGTCACTACATGCGTGGCCTTGTACTCAGTAGAATTAAATTACCACGAGTGCCCATTGCTTCTGTTTTCAGTCATACCGTTCTTCTTGTGTGATACCCCAATTCACTTATGTATCAACAGCATTACAAAATTTGTGTTATCAGCAGAGTCCATGAGGACTTTCCTACCCGTGCTAACGGCGTGCCTCCCTGTGCTACTGCTGCGTTGGCTGGACGGAGATGTCCAGGGCTCTGCCACATGCAGCCGCTCTTCAGCAACTCCACCGCGCCGTGGAAAGCCAGTTTTAACACGTGCATTGCTTTCTGTTTGTCCCGGAGCACGGAGAAACTCCAGATCAGAGTGCTCTCGGTCTGTTCCTCCTCAAATAAAAGCACACCGCAAACACTGACGCATGTGCTTGGGGTACGTTAGTGGGACGCTGTAGTATGGGACAATGTGACTGGCTTCGGTGGAGTTACGAAGCGCGAGTTTGGGCTGGGACCCATCATTCTTGTGCATACCTTGTCATCTTTCTGCTTCCAGGAGTGGGACTGCTGCTTCTTGAGACGGGGTTTTGTAAATCCAGTGATCCTGCAGTTCCAGCTAGACGTCACCCAGGCAGTATACTTTAAACATCCCTAATCTGCGCAGTAGATATACCGAGCTAGAGCCAAGGAACTGGGAGAAAAGCAAACGTGTTAACTAGCACAGAACACAGGCTGTGCCCAGTCACCGGATATTTCAGACAGTAATACAGACAGTTCCCTTTCTTTAAGAAACAGCCTTGTATTATATTTTATTCATAGAGACATTCCCTACGCCACTGCTTTGCACGATTCCTGCTGTGTACAGATGTGAACATAGTGGCTTTAAATTCACCTGACTGCTGCATATGTCCTTGAATCAGCAGTCTGCAGTGCACTTAGCAGCATTACGACACCTATTATTTTCCTACTTCCCGGTGGGCTACCATTCATTCCAATCCTGTCAAAGCCTGCAAGTGCCAAATCCAGAAATTTAACATTCAATTAACACTCTGTTTTGTTCAGGAAGCATTCTACAGTGGCAATAAGCTGCTTGTGTATCGTTGTAAGATAGCAGTCCTGCTTTGCTAACACCTTGCTGTAATCTGTGTCACAAAGGACAGCTAAAATGGAGCTATAATTATATATCTTAATAAAGCACAACTCTGTTGGTAGCATTTCATGATGTAGAGCAATCTATCTCTTGAAACATGTTTTCTTATACGCTACTTATAGATGAGGGAATTTCTTCTTTGCTTTTTTTTTGTTGGTAAGAGTTGTTACTATGCTCTGCTCATGAGTTTGTATGATTCGTATGCCTTGGCCTTTGCACTAACCACTATTTTTTGTGGCAAACTCCCTCTTCCTGTGGGAGGATTTGTCTAAAATATAAAGGATGTTGGTGTCTGAGCTAAAAGGAGTTTCAGAAAGTCTCAGAGAAAAACTTCAGCAGCTGTTCAAAGTTGAATTACGGGCTGTATGGGGTTCATATATATTAGTAACAAGCATAAAATATTCCAAGGTAGAGGATGAATTTGGGCTTACTCAGGGTGTGAATAACTCTGAGCAGATGAATTCAAGACAAAATCTCTTTCAACTAGGTGGAGTTTAATTGTTTATTTTCCCATACCTAATTTGCATTTCCTCAACCTGATTTGGTCACTTAAAAGCCTTAAAAAATGCCAGGTAAGTTATTTGAGGAAGATGCAGTTCTCAGCTGGGGAGAGCAAACCAGGAGAAAAATCAGATAATTAACGGGCCTAGGAAAGTGTGGGACTACCAAATTATTTTCCTGTCTAGTCTTGCACGAGAGAGTTATGCGTGGATATGCAAAACTGCTGCAGTGCTACAGGGGCTGGCGCAGACTGACGGGGGATTTATTATCTGTTCAGCACAGCTGATTGGGCTGCGGGTGTAGGAGAAAAAGGACTTCAGGAAATGATCCCAACTTTTCACCTGGGGTTTCGCATTTTCTAGAAGCTTAAATTCAACTCTGTTATAAACATTACCATTTTTCCACCTCTTCAGTCAGCATCTGTCAGTGCCTGTGCAGGCTTTTACTGTTCTCCGTCTGGCTCGGTAGTCAGCTAAGAAGATGACTGAAGTTTGTTAGCTGGCACTGGCAAAATAAATAGGAAGAGCATGCAGTAAAGAATGTTGTAAGTATTGTGAGCTGTACAAGAGTGGGTGGTAGGAAAATTCCCTGAAAGTCCGTCAGTTTTTGTTTCCCCACCACTTCTCACCTGTCTCTGGATCCTACAAGTGGATAAATGGACCCAGAACACCCAAATGCCTTTCTGAAGTCTTTGAAAAGGAGTAGGATTTACTCTACCTCTTATGATAGCGGTGACTCACCAAGAGTATTCTCATTTGAAAGGTTTCTTTCCTTCTCCTTCTCCTACTCCTACACCTTGTCTAATACTTGAAGAAGGATAATATTCCTTATCCATTGAAATACAGCGGCTCAAATGGCATGTTTGTATGAAGATGTTCTGCTCAGTATTCTTGTGACTCTCTCTTTCTCGTATTTCTGGCCAAAATGGAGTAACTGAGTATTTTTGTTACTGGATGTTCTTTATATCAGATAATGGAAATTACGTGATTGGCTTACTCAGAGTGCAAATTACATTGAAAAAAGGAATTTTGCATTAGGTTTGATGCATAAATAATTTTTCTGTCATTTTTCAGTACATTTGCATGCAGCTGTTAGAGCTTGGGAAGTTGAGAGATCTGTGTGCTTCCTGTCAGGGGACGGGAGATTGGGAAAGTGGTATTAGGGGATTTCAGTAAAGGAGAAGTGCAGGAATTAGCTACTCCACTTCTAAATTTGAAAGGAAGCTTTCCCTCCCTCTGTTTTAGGTTTCTGCTGATCTTCTGTCTTTTCCACTGAGTTTCCTGTTGTGGATAAAAAATACATGTATTAAAAACATTAAAGGATACTAAAAATCTTCCTAAATCTGAATGCTGTAGACTAAGTAAGATAATGTTGTATTTAATTCTTTTGTGTCCAAAGTACTTTGGTATCAGCTGATGGCAATTGCCCCCTCACTACATGCCTGCATTTGACTTTGAGTTTTAAATGGGTTCCCAGTTTTCAGGAGTTGAGCCCATTAACCAGTGAAACTTTGTGGTTGAAACCCATCTCTAGTGAGAAGCTGAGCAGTAATATTTACTGGTGGCCAGGACCTAAGGAAAAGAGAATTATTCTAATAAAAATGCAAAACAGACCCTACAGAACAGGAAATTGGGTTGTGAATGTACTCATTCTGGGCTTAACGATTCTTCCTGACAGGAATTCCTGAATGTCTTTCCACATGTAAGACTTTGACTGCACAACTATGCAAACACTAAAGCCATAGAGTCCCCATGAGATCCATCTTTACATTTTAAAAAAAATGTTAAAAATCCTCCTCTCTGTAGTGTCCTAGGATATTACAAAACTTCTGTGAGTGCCCAGCAGAGTGCTATTTTACAGAACATGTGCCTGTCTAAGAGATTTCCCGAATGCACGTGTCAGTATACAGTAATAGGGCTGGCAAGCATTATACTAAATGGAAGATGTGTGTATATAAATATATATATATTTGAAAAAAAGTCTATTACTACGAAGATCTGGATTGCATTACTTGCATATTGGACTTCTGACAAGACAAGTCCAGCTTATAACCAAATAATGCTGTTAATATAATGGAGCTGAGAGAATTCATTGTGATGGAGATCTTGAATAGTGAAATCACACATGAAGTATAACAAGCCTTATTGTGATTTTCAGCCAACACTGTCCTATTAGCAAATACAACAAAGCAGGTAGTTCTTGACTGAAGATATAACTCTAGGTGTGATCTGATCATTTCATGGCAATGTAACTTCAGTATTTAATTGAACTCACTCATGCTGAACTATTTTAGGTGAATTAAAAAAAAGTGATTCCAATTATCATTGAATTTATCCAAATTATATTATTTCACTAGTCTTTTTTTCCCGAGGGAAAATCAAGTCTTCTGAACTTATTACAGTTATAGATTATTTTTAACACTTCACATAAATATATTAAGTTATTGTATGCAAAAGTTATTGAATTGTAAGATGGAACAAATCAACTAAAGAAACAAACAAACAAAAAGATACAAAGCACTAGAACAATGAACAGAAACTTCAAGCTGTTTTCATTAGAAACAGGTATAATTGTAATGCATGTTTTTACCAAGTTTTTTAAATTGAGAATGAAGGACAGAAAGTTCAAGGTAGATGGATAGAAGATGGAAAGTACTGGAGAAAAGAACAAAAATGGTGAATGGTCCCTAGGGACTCTGTAAATTATTCTTATTCAGTGGGGAGGACCAAATGCTACTTTATGCCCACTGAGAAGTGTTGGGATTCCTTAACTGCTGAGTGCACTTGCCATGAGAAGCAGTCCAAGAGTATCCTCGCTCACACAAATGAGCATTGATAGGCTGTAGCAGGGAAAGGCACGCCAGTGCTGGGGGTTTTAACCCATTCAGAAGGATATCAGTAATGAGGATCCACCAGTATAGATTTTAGCTCTGTCTGTGCAGGTGGCTGGAGCTTCTGGACTTCAGCATGGACTAAGCGATCTATGCCAGCAGGTCTTCACAGTCGTTGGTTCTAGCACTGTTTATATCAGAACTGTGTCTTGATATAAATGCACCTGCAAGCGCACTTGCTGGAAGTGCACCTACATTTCTGTGTGTAAAGGGGAGTTGTGTACTTAGCATCCACCAGGGTTTCTTGTAGTCATTTGGGGTTAGATTCATCTAGTACTGTGGGTTATTTAAAATAAGGAGAATAGATAGGAAGGAAAGGACGTGGAAGAATTCTGGAAAGGAGTATTAAAGCAGAGCATAACTACAGAAGTGCTGGGCGTGAGCTCGGAATCATGATCAGAGTGCATTTACAAACACAGAAGTCGTGTTTTCAAATAACATTAAGATTCCTCAGCAAACTAAGTCATTACCATTGTCTCCTCTCTTTAAAGTACTTCCGCTGTGTGCCAAAAAGCTCAGCAAGACCATCGGGAAGATTCCAACTCATATTATTCTTCCCATAAAATCTCATTTTGAAAAGCAGGAGGAATCAAGGGCATAAGCATTACTTCAGTATTTCTTTTTACTTTCATAAGGCAAAGAGCAAAATGGATTGAACGCAGTATTTTCCTAACCCATCATCGTAAAACTCAAAGACAAGGAACGATGGTTTTAAAAAGTCAACTATTAGTCATATTAGATGTAGGATATGTTTCCAAGTAAAAGCAAAAAGATCTTCTGTAGATTCAAAATCACCGTAAACATTGCAGTGAGAGAAAGATTGGGAACCTTTGAGAAGATTTTATCTCTTCATAGACTCCAGACTCCTTACTTGGATGAGTATGGGTTTTTTTTTTATCTTTAAAGACAAACAAATAAGCAAACAGGTGCACCATTAACCTATCCCTTTTACCTGCAATTTATTCTCTCCAAGTACTGGAGAAGAATTGTACCCAAAGGAATGAGATTCAATATTTTATCCACACCCTCATCATTTATGTACTAGAATGGATTAAATGTTAATCTCTTAATAATCCTTAATGAAGCTAGGAAGATCTTCAGAAATTACCACTGTTTAATTGTCAGAGGCCACCTCGAAGGAAATGCTATTTGTTAGTCAGGGCAGGTCCCAGTCATTGCTGGGTTTGAAAACAGATTGTTTATTTCTCCGGGACAAAGCACTGCTGCACCAGCTGGAAACTATATGGTTTAATGCCTGCAGATAAATGATACGAGTGGTATGAGGCTGTCTGTCAGAGACAGGTAAATCAGCAGTTTGGAAGCTGTTGATAAGCGGTCTCCCTCATCTGAAAAGTGAGGTCAAGGAAAAAACAACACATGGGATTCATAAAAGCAGTGAAATTAGAGTACAGGAGGAGGACTGGGTGCATAAATCACAGCTTCCGTGCTGTGGAGTCCTCAGGTGATGAGCTTTGGCTCAAGAGCGATAAGATCTTCGAGATCAACAGGGATTTAGCAATTAAAAACAAATCAGCAAAGATTGTGGTGTTTTTCAGTGAACCATTTACTATTTCTGTTAAAATGTAGTAAGCTTCAGCTGTCTGAGCTCTGAAGTCACAAAAAATATCTGGAAGTAGCAGACTTGCCAAAATATATGAAATTGCCTAAAAACTTTTTGATAAGTAATAGAAAAGATTCTCGGAGGTACTCCCAACAGCAGGAAAAAACTTGTGACTGAGACGTCCATGGTCTCCTTCATTTTCCTTATCAGCCATGGAGCCGTTTGCACAGAGAATAAAGAATAATAAATCTGTCACAGAAATAATTTTGAAGGAACACATCAAAAAGAGTCTGTTCCGTTTATCTTATTTTCATCTAACCCTGAACAATTTTTTAAAGTTGTTATCTAAAAAAAGTGTCTGTCTTCAGACTAATTCATGTCAAAACTGAAGTGTTAGCTCTATGTTTGCCTGACTTGAAGAAGCTGTTTTCCCAAATATGTTCTGCTGAAAATGGACAAAAGATTTTTATATTTATAAATGAAAAGCAATTGGAGTCCTTGGAGTTGGCTATGCAGCTTCATTATTAAAAAAAACCCAAACAACCAACAGCCAAAGGAATATTTAGCAAAGGATGTTTTTATTATTCCAAAGTCTTCCTGCTGTCTGCTCAGCCTAACTGTAGTAAGAATACTGAAAATATTGCTAGAACTTGGTAGGAATAAGAATAATAAAAAATCTCCCAGGTGCAAATGTAAATGCAACGTCCATCTTTAAACATTACATCATTTTATGCCACCTAAGTAGGCTCATGAAAACCAAGCACACAGAGCAGGACCTATCTAATACTGAGCATCCCTCCTTGTTCTTATGTCATATTATGTTATTGTATCACCCAGTGATATATTATTTTCCTTCCTTGGGGATGCATAATGCAAATAGTTAAGTTTTTAACCAAAACCTTCCTGTCATAACCAGAAGTCTCAGCAACTAGGCAGCAGCGGGATATGTACAGCTGGCTGCCTCTTCATCTCCGCCTCTAGAAATATCATGGGCGAGTTGGTCTCCCTTTTCTCTGTCTTCTTCCAGCTAACCGTCTCATATCTGAACTTTTCATACGTACAGCCATGTTTAATAGACAGGATTGTCTCTGTCAGCTAATTATATTTTTAAAAAGATAGTAAGTACACTTGTGTGACTTCCAGTAGTTTCATATCTGTTATTTATAAGCCTGAACTTTGTAAGTAAACCATACTAGAAAATAACGCAGTTCTGGAAGTAAAAGAACAGAAAATAATCAAGTAGCAGATGGGACAGTTCAAATTACTTGTGTTTGAAAAGATAGAGGTAAGGAAGGGAAAGAAAGTGAAGGAGGAAAATTTCTTATGAGTGATACTGGTAAAAAAAAATGTCTATGGTAAATGTTATTTGTAAAGAAAAAAACGTATTTTTTGTTTGTTCCTCATGTTACTGAATTGAACAACATACTGGTTTTTATCTCAGAAACACTCCCACATTGTGGTTTAAAAATCCATTGCAGAATGAGTTATATATTCATAAACAGAGGGTTCACGAGCTTGTTCTGCCGCTCAGTCAGATCAGTCAGTTTTTCACCCTTCCAAGACCTAATAACGTCAGGATCATTTTTCTTCAGTCGCAGTGTGTCTGTGAAGGCACAGCAGATATAATTTAAGCCAGAAGAGAAGTGTGTTTATTTCAATGTAGGAGACGGCGAATGCCAGTGTTCTACCATTAGATAATGCGCCGTATAAATCTGCACATATGCCAAAGCTGGGAAGAAGCACTTGTCCTGCAGAGGCTGAGGAGTGGGAAGGGCTTTGCACCAGGCGCTGCTGGCCCAGATAAACCCTTAGATATGTAGATGTTTGCTTCGGGCTCCTTACTGTTTTGCTTTCTGCAGCGGACAAGGAAGAACAAGAACTTCTCTCATTTCACTAACAATTTCAGGGGCCTTACTTTTATAGTAGGTATTTATAAATAAAAAGTCTCCATGTCTTAGCTCATGTTATAAAATGTATAACTAATAAATCTTAAAGACTGTTCCCGTGGAACTCAACATTTTGGCTGCAAAGTTGACTTTTTCATTCTCGTATTATGATATGGTAGATAAATAGAATTTTATTCTGATTGAGCTGTAGGTTTCTTTTAAAAGGTCCATCAATACATGGGCCTCGTCTTTGCACTAAAATAAAATTTATTGGGCAATGAACTCTATTTCAAACCTAAATGAGAAAATTAAGATTTAAAAAGTTATGTCTATCTGCAGATGTAATTAATGATCAAAGATGCAATTAAACATTAAAGAAGTTTTAAACTTTGTTGAATAGTTTCCTTAATGAGTTCCTAATAATAAGAGATATGAAATAACTTTGAGAAATAGTTTAAGTAGGCAGTTGCTTTTGGCAAATTTAATGCTTTAACACATTTTATTTTAAATCAGAGAATAAAAAGTATATACTAATGGAATATGTCCAAGATTGATCAATGGCATATTTTCAATATCTATTAGCTATTGCTAAGCTGCTAGAATTAGAAATATATAGGTGGTATTGGCATGAATACCAACACTTTGTCATTATATTAGTCATGGTAAGCTAATTCCTCGTTTTGTTGCTTTGGAATATTCCCAGGATAAACTTTGCTCAATAAAATAGTGCTTTAACTCAATAAGTAGACTAAACGTTTAGAAACTCTTTTTGAACTAGGGATGATTGATTGAAATGTTTCCAAATGACAGTTTTTAATCAGAAAATGCAGTTTTGTTGGAACTGCATCATTTCAATTGGAATATATCCATTTCAATACCAATTCTAGAGGAAATGGTAGTTTTATTTTTCAAATTTAATTATTTATTTCAGTTCAGTAAAATAAATTGCTAAGGATATTGTTCTTTATTTTGACTTCTTAGCTCCTTCTCTTTTGGTTTTACATCTACAGAATCCAGTTATATTTCTTACTTTAAAACTTTGTAGTAAGGTTGCATTTTGTCGTTCTTTTAAACTATTTTTAGTGAAAGAACTCTATCACTCCATTTAGTATCTTTTCCTGTGTGTCTAACAAAAAATTAGTGAGGATTGATGCATTTCTAAGAAGAAATATGTGTGGTAAATTTAGTTCAAAAACTAAAAGAGCTTTTGGCAAATTTTTTGATGAATTTTGAAACCCATTACAGCAAATATGACTGAAGGACTGTAAACGTGGAAGTTGCAGATAGGATGGTGAGCTTTATGCACATCTCTATTACTTCATGTTATCGTGGTTTCTTAAAATGTTGGATCTGAATTTTCATGTTATAATAGCTATTAAAACCTTGGTTTTGAAAATCCTCCCTCCCCCGCCCAAAGAAAAGCGTGTTGGATTGAGGGCTTGTGCTGTATCATTTGAGAGAGAAAAAAGAAGAGAGATAATAGGAAAGAAACAAATGCAAATCAGGATTTGGGTTCTAAAGGCTGTCTGCATGGTTTCAGGGCCGTGACATCTGTTCTGATGCAACAACTGGTTTTGAAAAACAAGATTTTGGCTAGTTTACGTTTGTTAGGCTCACCTTTGCTTTAAATGTTTTCCTTGAAAAGTAAAATTTGGGTGATAGTTGTTCTTTTTTATAGCGTCACCGTGGATAAACCATCCTATTCTGAACTGAGAAACCTTAATCAGCTGATCGAGATTATTACACTTAAAAAGGGAATAAATGTTTTATAACGTTAATGGCTACTTCAAAATGACTTTGTGAATAGAGTGTTTCAGGCTTCTTTTTGAGTCTTTGTCTTCACCATATGACATCAGGACTGTATCTGATGTAAATATAATGTGAAAGTAGTTTTATTTGTGATGGTGGATTCATGGGGATGTTCTGTTTAACCTCTTATTAAATAATCTCTGATGTCTTCTTTCTTTTCACATTGGGATGATATAAATTACCATGGTTTATTTATATGCTTACCTAATCCGTCTGGAGATAAATACTGAACATTATTTAATGAAACAAAACTAAAACATTACACACACAATTAGACATTTCCTGTAACTTTAATAAAAATACACTAAATTATACTGAGGAAGAATTGCAGTGTATTTATGACCAACCTATATAGAGATAATTTGGGGGAAAATAGCTGCTTTCCTTTTCTCTTCAATAAATGGACCTTCCATGTAATAATAACCAGTGCCATGAGTCCTGGAGGGGCTTACCTGGAATAGAAGAGAAAGCAAAGCTCTGTGGAGTTGTGACTTCGTGTTCATGCACAGTACTTAGCTCAGCCTCTTTCATTGCTTCCATCGTTCACAGATCTGCAGTGTTTAAGGCGTGGGCTTTTTCTGCTCAATTTTTGGTATTTTGATATGATTAGCTGGGATTTCTTCTGAGGGGAATGAAGTTTGCCATCTGTGATCAGTCTTAGATATGAACATGCCATTTCACTGAGAAGATGATATAGTACAGATGCAACAAATATTTTTGGTTGTCTCTGAAGAAATGCAATGTGTTGTGATTTTTTTCACCCTTGATCTAAAAAAATGCTCAAAAATGGTTCCTGGTACCAGTAGTTCTATTAATGGTGATTTTTGCCCATTGCTATAAAACCTTGGAATGTATCTGTTTGTTTAGCCATATGAAACAGAGTATTTTCTTTCATGAAAGGAAAATCAACTTGCATGTCTATATGATGGACATCATATATATCCAATGTGATATGCCATATCTTCAGGACTTAGAGCAAGAAAACCAAATGCAACTTTTTATTTCTTTTCCCTTGATTTGAGCATTCAGTAACCAGTTAAAGAGTCACTATCAATAAATGCAGAATTCCTTTATTTTGGCCACAGACAAGCTCTGTTAGCTTTTTTTTGTCAACAGTGGTAGTTATAGGCTGATTTCCTGCAGTAGCTTCATTGATCCAGAAGTCCACTATTGTCAGTATTTTGAAATGAAATAATGGCTCATCGGATACATGGTTTTATTTAGTGTTCTAGTTTTCAGTTTCTGTTTTCTCTTTTATAACCCAGTCTGTTGAGACTTGGCATGAAAATGTGAGAATATTAACCTTTTTTCAGAACTGAAAGGAAGGTTAAAACCCACACTGTTTCAGGGCCTGATGTGTAACACATCTTTGTCCATAATGATGTCTACAGAGAGTGCTGTTTCCATTAAAATCACGGGAAAAATATTGCTCACCATATACATCCCTAAAGGCATTTCTTCATACAATAATGCTAGAACCTTGTGATTGTTTGGCAGGTTTATTTAAAGGTTGCAGTACCTAGTACTCATTTCATCTTCTTGTCAAATGCCCATTTATTAAATTTTCTCTAGGAAGTTAGAATTGCTTTCAAATTAAGTATTTTGTGGCTGTCATTCTTTTTTAGGATTTAATGGCATTGTAATGTTCTGTTGTAATGCGTGACTCATATTGACTCATTGTTTCATTGTTTCTACACGTTACCTCGGCTGATGCTTTGCAAATTTTCAGGGTCTTTAGAGATTTATGCATTCGATTTGGTTGTACCCAGTCTTGGAGGGATCAGTTCCTCTGCTACTATGATTGTAGGGACTAATTATTGGTCAAATTAGCTGGCAAAGACAAAACCCAGGAGCAGAAACCTTTAGAAGACACAGGCTGTGCTATGAAGCATAAAGCATGAGCAGGGAGCAGTGGCAGCACAGGTTAGGAAGCCCTGCTTCACAGCGGTGTGCCCTTTTAGAATCACAGAATCATAGAATGGTTTGGGTTGGAAGGGACCTTTAAAGGTCACCTAGTCCAACCCCCCCCTGCAATGAGCAGGGACATCTTCAACTAGATCAGGTTGCTTAGAGCCCCAACCACTCTGACCTCCAGTGTTTCCAGGGATGGGGCATCTACCACCTCTCTGGGCAACCTGCTCCAGTGTTTCACCTCCCTCATTGTAAAAAATTTCTTCCTTATATCTAGTGTGAATCTTCCATCTTTTAGTTTAAAGCCATTACACCTTGTCCTATCACAACAGGCCCTGCTAAAATGTTTGTTGACATCTTTCCTGTAGGCCCCCTTTGAGTACTGAAAGCCACAATAAGGTATCCCTGGAGACCTCAGTATTTAAGGCTGTGTAGGGCGTCATAACAACCACTCGGTGCAAACCCTACGTCGGAGGGAGGGAGGGAGGAACCAAATGCAATGCCACAGGTCCATCACAGCACGGCTTTGAGCCCATGAGGAGGCTCACACACACTTTTTGGCAGCTCTGTGCAGCAGCTTTTCTTGTGCTTCAGCATCTGCAACTACCTAAAAAGAAGTTGTAGTGTTAAATTGCATCAGGAGAAGTTTAGACTGGATATTAGGAAAAATTTCTTCACCGAAAGGGTTATAAAACTTTGGAACAGGCTGCCCAGGGAAGTGGTGGAATCGCCATCCCTGGAGGTATTTAAAAGATGGGTAGACATGGTGCTGAGGGACATGGTTTAGTGGTGGTTTTGGCAGTGTTAGGTTCATGGTTGGACTTGATGGTCTTAAAAGTCCCTTCCAACCTAGGTGATTCTATGATTCTATCCCATGTGCAGCCGCAGGTGGCAGACACCTGCATCTGTCCTGGAGCCGGAGAAAAGCCTTGCGTTGTGTTGGATGTGAGCACTGGGGTGAGCTAACGTGACTGGAGAACAGATGTGTAAGACTCACCCATTAAAGGTGAGACTTGGCATTATTAAATTAGTTAAGCAGGCAAATGCAACAACGCCAGCTTACTCCAGCTCTTCTGTTTTCACCAGGAGAGCATGTCAGCATGGATGCTGTTCCTTGCTGCAAACACGCCTATGCTGCAAAGCCCCAGGCTGAAGTCAGTGGTGCACAAACTGCTAGCAGGCTTTTGAGCAATGAAAAAGGGTATAAAGTGTGAAAGATATGAAAAAATGTGGACTAGATTATTAATGTTAATGATAAAAAATGAAGCAGATAACTGAATTAATTAAAAAATGGTAAAATGGGGAAGTTATTGCAGTATAATAACATTTTTGAAGTCTTGTTTACTGGTACTAACAAGTGTCATGTTTTTCTTCAGAGGAGGGGTTTCTCTAGTAACTCGGCAAGCATTGAATTGTTAGAGAGAGAAGAACTTGCTCTTATGCCAGTCCTTCAGAACAGCTTCTGCATCCACTGCTGGTTCTAGAATATCTTCAGTTTTTCTAAAAATGCAATGAAATTATTTACTGTTTTGTGGAACACAGGTTCATGTACAGGAACAAATGCACATGTGTAGGAAGTTCCATCTAAACATGAGGAGGAAGTTCTTTCCTTTGAGGGTGGCAGAGCACTGAAACAGGCTGCCCAGAGAGGTGGTGGAGTCTCTGACTCTGGACATATTCAAAACCCGCCTGGACGCCATCCTGTGCAACCTGCTCTAGGTGACCCTCCTCTGGCAGGGGGGTTGGACTAGATGATCTCCAGAGGTCCCTTCCAACCCCGGTGATTCTGTGATTCTGTGACAGTTTTCTGATTTCTCTTTTGAAAGTAAGTGTGTCTAACATCCAAAGCTATTAGGTATTTAAAACTATGGTTATCAATGTATACAGACAAAATTCATGATCTTTTAAGACTCAGCAGTTTTAGGGTTTTTTTCTGAACTTGGAGACTTGAAATTTTTATCCCATAGTCTGCTTAGTTTCCCCTGGTTTAAGCGATCAGTTACTGGGTGATGGTCGTTGCTGTTACAAGATGTTATTAGCACTCACTGAGATACACAGAAGGTCTTCTTTTTAGAAGGTGAGCTTTGTTTCCAATATTACAGTTGCAATTTGAGAGAGATTTTTCTTATTAGAGGATATGTAGGAAAATTAATTTAGAAATACTCTCAGGGCAGAAAGAGTGTCTTATTCACCGTGTTTGTGTATTTTGGAGCGTCAACCCTGAGACTAGGGAGAGGGAACAGTGATTTTTTTTCAGGGAACTCAGATGACTCTGAGGGAGGTTTGGCATGTTGCTTTTCTGTTAGATACAAATCCATAGCATGCATCTGTCATTGGACAACCCTTCCAAATTTACCTAGACCATATCATTACAGGTATATGGCCATATATTGGAGCTGCTGTCAATCAGCAGATAAAAGATATTTTCTACAATGATGTGGAAGGGCTTCATCCACCCGATGCTGCTTTTTTGTTGCCTTTTGGCTTGACTATTGTTTAGAAAATAAATGTTCCTTTTTTTCCACCCTATAATATGTCCTGTATTCCAGTTATTAGCTGCACTCAGTATTAGGATTTGCTATTCTCCTTGTGGTAGATACTGGTTTCTCCAAGGCAAGCATGCTTTCATAAAGCTTGAGCTACATTAATCGGTTCTTTATGTGAAAATATAAAATGATTGACCTTTTTTGACATGCTATCGGAAAAATGGCTTGCTTCTCTTTTGTTTGTCTTTTTCAGTTTGGAAATGGCATTCTCTACCGGCAAACAATAATCTTCAAGGGTAGAAAAAAGTTAGGAGTTAACAGAGCAATTTGGGAAGAACAATAACCATATGTTGTGGGCTTGATTATTCCACTGCTTTTCACCTTTTGTAATTTGCAGAATGAGTTAGCATAAATGTATATGTTGCTTGGTTTACAGAGATGTAAATGATTGCAAAAAATATAAAAGAACAGCAAAGTAGGCTCAATATTTGGCATTTGTAATACTACAGAATGAACAGAAGTATTAATTCACTGGAATATTCACTAGAAAGAGAGCTTGAAGAGTTAAGATAACTTGTTTTCTTTATTCTCTGGAAATGAGAAATAACTGAGTTTTAGCAAAAGTGGGCTACCTTCTGCTGCCACAGAGGCAAACCCAGCAGACAACTTGTCATGTTAGAACACAACAATACTTGAACAGTTGTTCCCGAAATGCGCAGCCTCATTTTCTAATTTGATTATTGCTCTAGTTGACAAGCTCTGAAGAAGGGTTTGAAATGTTAGTGCTCTTTCAGGAGCACTAGCAGGAGGAAAGGATGGAAATTCAGGATTCCCCCCCCCGCCCCCTTTCTGTTTTTCTCCTCTCGTTATAAAGGATGGATTGTCTTATGTTAAGATTTAGAAGACAAAACAGCTTCACCCTTGTTCTGTCCTTACGTATAAAAGGCAAAGATTTGATGCAAGGAGATGGCTGGTAAAAGGTACTCATGCCAAAGTTTTGAAGAGTAACAGTATATTAAGGCTGTGCAATGCTATCCGTGTCCCAGAGATGCCAATGCTGCAAGAGGGCATGAAGCCTGTTCTGTCTCCAGTACTGAATGACTGCCGAGTTTCACGTGAGGGCTGAGCCTAAAGTCTGATTTTCTGCGTTAAACAATCCACATATTGCACGTTTGCCATGTATTTTCTGTCAAATGGTTTCAGATTAAGCACTGTAAGTTAATGCTTCAGTCGTGTACATTGAAATACTGTTTAACCAAACCTGTGGAGAGCTGGAGGCCCCTTTAATCTGAATAATTTCAGTCAATTAACTTTCATAGCTTTACAATTTCTGTTGGAATGGGGGACCCAGTTCTGGATTTGGAGGCTAAGAACAGCACTGATGCAGCAAACTACCCATTGCTGGTGGGATTCGGAGATTCAACTTGGGTGTCAGCATCTGAATATTTACCTGTTGCTTCCAGAGTCGTGCTGGCTGAGGCTGGAGCTAACCGAGTTAATCTGAAGAAATGCACAAGTCTGGAAACAGCTTTAACTTTGGCAAATATTGTCCAGAGCAGACATTATTCCTGAATGTCCAAGTACTCAGTTTTCTTTCTCGTGTGAAGGGGTAAATGTTACAGAACACTGACTGTGGGTACTGCATAAGATAGTGTAAACCCTAATGAAACTGTTTCATTAACCACCTCCAAAATGGGCATTCAAGCTGTTATTTTTCAATGAAGCAGTGGATAGTTACTTTTGTTTTCTTCAGTTAGAGCTGTGATTTTTTTAATTAAAGGGCAAGGAATGACAAACAAGGACAAATCCTCAGTGGAAAATAACACATTTTGGATGGGTTATCAAACACTTATTTTTGATCCCTAAATGTCATTAATGTATTAAAAAAAGATGTCAAATTATGACCTGACCCCAGTGGTTAAGTGTCATTTTAGAGTGTTTAATATATGAACGTACATAGAATTTCTATCACTTAGAGCTATCTTGGCATCGTTGTGATGGCCTACTGTACTTTTGCAAATTACTTTGTCTTCTCTGTGGCTTTGCAGTTCTTCTTGATGACATGTCACTGATAATGCCACTTTCAACAGTGACTGTATGAACACTAAGAATTACTAATAATTTGATGACTGTCTATTTTTTAGATAAAGAGTTTCCTGTCTTCCTTTCTATTTCCTATCTTTTCTCCATGAAAGCCCAATGGTGACAGGTTTTCTGAGAAACAGCGTTTAAATCTTTGTGTTTAAATATGATTTTCTTTACATGGTAGGCTGTGCTTCAAGATTTGGAAGATACTAAGACATCTCATTCTTTTAAATAAAGTCAAGTTGAAATATGCAATACAGTCTTTTTTCAGTGGTGCCCAGTGATAGGACAAGAGGTAATGGGCACAAACTTGAACACAGGAAGTTCCATCTCAACATGAGGAGGAACTTCTTTCCTTTGAGGGTGGCAGAGCACTGGAACAGGCTGCCCAGAGAGGTGGTGGAGTCTCCGACTCTGGAGACACTCAAAACCTGCCTGGACGCCGTCCTGTGGAACCTGCTGTAGGTGACCCTGCTCTGGCAGGGGGGTTGACTAGATGATCTCCAGAGGTCCCTTCCAACCCCGGTGATTCTGTGAATACCCTTGTAAAGATTTCATTCTGCAGCAAGTAATTAAGTACAGTTTAAGCACACCATAAAATATGCAATTAAAAAAAAAGATTGTGCACCCTGACAGGTAATATAGTAAATTGCAATCCTGCAGTTTCTTTTGCTTGCTACCATATACAAAAACATAGATATTGACTTTTGTTGAAGGTCTTTTGATCAGACAGCTAAATATTGACTAAATCAAAGTAACTGTCAATGTTCAAACCCAAGAGTCAAAATAAGTATATGTTTAGTAGCAGTGAAAGAGGGAGCCAGAAAAAAAAATAAAAATGAAAAGCATATAGATTTTTTTTCCCCAAAAAAAGTCATTATGAGACCAGTCATGTTTGGTAGCATTAAGGCACCCACCTAATTTTTTTTTAGGTTGAAAACCTTCAAATATTCAGAGACACCCCCCCCTTTCCTTCTGCTTTAAAATTATATTTGAGTTTATTGCGTTAAACTTGCTTTGATCAGGTGTACACAGCTTGTTCTTAAATTCACATATGTGTACTGGAGTGCTTGGCCTATAGTCACCTATATGTTATGTGAACATTATTGAATCTAAAATTTGCATGGCAATTGATTTCAGAAAATACCTCTCTAAGAACAGGACTATGCAGAAGACTATCATTTTCATCAGTTTGCTCTGAAAAAACCATGAACATACAAAATGAAGATTAGCAGTTGTCTTTTGCATTCTTCTTCCCTTTTCTAGGTCCCTTTCTTATAACAGGCAATTACGTTCCTGTGTAGCAATAATTTAGACCCATGTCACCGTCGTAATGACTTTGGAAAGCTATAAAGACACAGTTTGCAGAGTTTTAAAGTATGTGCTTAAAGTATATTGCTGTTGAGCAAAGCACTTAAGCACGTACTTAATTTCAGGTATGTGGTAAAGTGTCATTGGATTTATTTATACAGCAATCTAAAGATGGATGAAAAGCTAATTCAGGACCGTATTCAGCTACCATGCAGAGTGGAGTGCGGGAGGGAAGGGAAAGGGGATGCCAGGAATCATGGAAACTGAGGGTTTGAAGGAACTCCTCAGATTCCTCTTGTTCATTCCTGAAGTGCCTGTGAATCACCTCAGACAAGTACTTGGTCAATTAAGATCTGTCAGTAATGAAGGAAATTCCTTACCATTAGAAACATGCTCCTGAACCATTCCTGTGGGTCCTGTACTGAAAATGCTTGTCTATTCCCATAACGGGCTTTTGAAAAAAACAGGCGCCCACTATCTTTTAACACCTTTTCACATACTGAGAGATTTACCAAATCTAGGCAAATCAAATCTAATGGTGTTTTCTCTAGATTAAACAAATCCAATTGCTCCTCAGTTTTTGCCATTCTCCAATGTACCAGAACTACCCTGTCCTTTTGAACTTCTCAGGGATTTCTCTTAAACGGTTCAGAGGTAGCTGAAGCTACAAGTATTTCTGAGTGAGATTGATTTGTTGATTTGAATGTTGATTTATCTAATTACTTATTTACGTTATTTATTTATTTATTTTCATGTTCTGGCCTTCATAATTAGTGAGCATATAGTTAACTAAGTACCCGGTCTCAATTTTTTGTGTGTGACAAAAGTATTGGAAACATCAGCCTTATTCCTTTTCTCTTTCTGCTTTTGAAGTCTGCCTTTGCTTAAGACGACTATCTTCTTTCACTTTATTGTCATTTTTCCTAATCATCTTATCGGAATAACTTTCCGACTTTAGATTCTTAACCAGTTTTTTACATTCCTTCTATTTCCCTGGTGGTTTCTCCTTTCTTTTAGAAAATAAAATACTGTCCCCAGTGTATTCAGAAAGTTGACATGTCATCTTTGTCAGCCTGTATTGCTTTTCCATCAGGTATTTGTATAATAAAAGTCCTCCTTGCTGCCTGATCCTTCCCTAGGATGTTACTCCATGTTACTCCCTTCAATACAAAGACATGAAGTCCAGGATATTTGCGAAGACTAAGGTTTATGCTTGATTTTCAAGGTTAAATAGGGAAAGAACTACTCCCTCCAGTATAGCACCCTGATTCGTGGCCCCTTTTATCTTTACGCAGTCATTCAAGAAGACAGTAATTCCTTCTGACTTGAACTGCAGACTTCAGAACCGGCATACATGTTACTGATATAGAGGCAAGGCCGCCTTTTTTCTCTCTTCCTGCTCTTCTTGAACAATTTATTACCCTTTTACAGCAAAATCCCAATTCCGCAACGCATCCCATTAATGCTATAGCGCTGCTTATGTTGTTGACTGTGTGTTAAAACTTCAGCTTCTTGCAGCTGTTTTTCATTTTCATGGCATTTACATATCACTACCTTAGGTACTTAACTGGGGGGCTCCGTTACTTTATTTCCTATAATTCTGTTCCAATTTCCCAGTCAAATAGCTGGCCTGAGAGTTTCAGACTTTCATAATATCCAGTTTTTTGCTCATCTGTGTGATTTTTTTTCACTGTATCAGCCTAGCTTAGGAGAGTGATGTGAAGGATAGCTCTTCTCCTTAATAGCATTTTTTTTCTCAAACCTACTGGATTCTCCAGGGTTAGAAGCATCAGCAATTCTTTATCTGCCTCTCCTGCCCGATAGCCTGCCGAAATCCTCAAGAGGGTTTCTGAATGTAGCTCCCAGATGAGTAATGATGCTGAGGCTGGGTTTTAGATAGTTATTCAGAATCAAAGTACTGGTGTGCCAATATCTGGCCCTCTGTAAGTCTCCTGAGAGGACACTATCAACACCGCTGGGAAGTCAGAGGTTTGTGTCCAATTCTCAAGGTTAAAAATAGGCCCAAAGTTTCTGTAACACTTCTTAATGCGTCCTCCTAAGTCTCCAACTATATTAACTTCCACGCTGTCTGCATGTTTCTTACACAGTTTGCTTCTAATTAGAGATTCTTGATAATTATATTGAAAGGCAAGGAGCTCTCTTCTGCCTCGAATCACACGCTATGACTTCTGCAAGGACCCCTAAGTATCTCTGCCACCTTCTTTATTGAACAGAAGTGCTAAAATGACTGCCAAGCTGAAAACACTGTGAAAAATCACAGAATATTATCCAAATGAAATCTCTGGTCACCATAATGGAAAGTAAGACCAAAACGAGAGTTCAGCCATGTGCAGTCCAAATGGCAGCGTTGAATTGGGGTGATATTTGTTATTTTTCAAACAATTGGTTGCATAACCTTTTGTCTATAGGAACTGAGTAGGCTATTGCAGAGTGAAATGCTGTATTCATTTACTGATTCCTTTCTAGCTTTTCTAGATACTTCTGTTTCTGGGATAAACTGCATCAACAGAACCTTTTTTTTTTTTTAAATGTGACAGCACTATTGTGAAATGTGAAGAAAGACATACAGTAAGCTAGTCTCAGAACTGCAAAAAATATGTATTAGAAAGTTTTCTAGGGAAAACATATGAAATTATGCTTGGATAAGCCCTCTGGTATGTGTAGCTTATCCAGGCCCTTAATCAGTGTTGACTTCTCACTCATCCTGTTGACTTTACTTGCTTTTGATCCCAAAACACGGTCCATTTCCTGTTTCGTCAGGAGGCACTGGCATGCTTCTTTCTAAGCCGGTCCTCTAGTATGAGGCTGGATATATTGCAGTGCTGTGTTTTAATACAATTCTTACTAATTCTTAGTATTTAATAGTATATATACTTAAATTATACCTAGTATTCTTGTTGCTATACTTAATATTCTTAAGTGTTTGCTTCTTTTAGTTAATAATGTAATTGCTAATGTTCAGGAGACATCCTACTGTATTCTAAAAGCAAGGTTCTTCCTAAATCCTGTATACTTACGTACTGTATACTTAACATCTTCCTCATGGTCTTGACTGGAGAATACTTTGTTCATTTACTAGTTTTTTGTGTGTAATTGTATAGTTGTTCTGCTTTGCCTTGGGCTGTAGTTGTGTTTCCTTGATGGATGAATAGCTTTCTGCATGGATAATTTGTATATCGGTTTGTAAAACATTTTCAGATCCTTTGGGAGAGAAAAGGTATTATACAAATCTTGGATAATATATATGCGCGTATTATTATACAAATGTTTGATACCTTTCATTATATAACATCTGCAATGGATGAAGAGGCTCTTATCACATAGTTCTGTGATGGCTCCATTTAATATTGTAATAACATAATGGAAAAAAGCTCAGTGGTATAATTTTATACAAAATCTTTTCTCCTTCCCTTTGATGTAGGAATAAGTCTTTGGGGATGCTAAGACCTACTCTATCCAGTGACTGCTAATCAGAATTAAGGGTAGTGAATAGAGAACAGGCCCTGCTGTTCTCTCCTTGTTCCCCGCAATGTTTTAAGACATCTTAGAATTATGGTTACTGTTTGTAAAAACAAACTGTGCAGTGTTAGATGATTTTTATAACTTTCAGCATAAAGTGCACATAGTCACATCTCTGTTTCAAAGGGAAATATAATTCTCAGTAGAAAATTGGGTTTCAATCATTTCTAGCATCATGAGGCTTGTTGATTTAGTTGTAGAGTGAATTAAAGCTGGATGGAAAATATTTCACAGGACAATTGTCCTGCAAGAATGAAATCTGATCAAAAGAGTCTGGGGGATTATGCAGATGTTTACAAAATTTTAGAATAGAGGATGAGAATAATTTGTATTGGCATTGAAATTTTTCTTTAACTTTCTGGCTTAAACTAATTTTGACTTTTGCAATATAGTAAAATTAACATAGTATCACTTATGTAATATAAATAATGAAACTGAATTAAAAACATAATAGGGAAAATATATCGTTTTTGTTTCAGTAATAAGAAAATGTCAATGCTATTAAAACATTTCACCTTTTTTTTCCAAATTTTATTTTATTGTAAGTAATGGCATTTTATTATGATTTTATTCTGATTTTTGACTCACTTCATTCTCTCTCTTTTTCTTTTTTACCCTACTCTTCCTCCTTCCCACCCCCCAAATTAGCAAATGAAATTTGGGCTTCCTAATCCACCTCTATGGATTTATGTTATGTATAAGGGCAACATTTTCAAAATTGCTTAATGAAGTTAAGCATTCAATCTGGGTAATTTTTAGTAATAAATAAGTGCCTGATCTATTGAGACTGGTTTTAATATCTCATTTACTTCCTACTTGTATCCCTCATGGTTAAATATCTGTGAATCTGACAAGTCTTCCAAGAGTCGCACGTAGATACTAGAGTCCTAAATATGCCAATTTCATTTTTGTAAACTGTGGTCTAGGTCATAAAATGGGTTTGAATATTAGTCTGAATTCTTTATCAATTATTTACCGTTGATGGGAGATCCTCAATGAACCATTGAATGTTACTGTACATGCATGCCGTATGAAGTTCTTCGAAGACTAGCGGTATGGAACCACCAAGGAGAAAAAAAATCAGTCTTGTGGTTTTAACCATGAGGTTACACTAGTAATCTTTTTGCTTTTTCTAGACATACTTCTGATTTATACCTATGTCAATATGAGACTTCTGAGTTCCCGGGCCAGTCATCTGTTAGCCAAATTTAATCTGATTTAATCTGTAAAAAATTGACAGATTTGTCAATATATGATTACAATATATTTATATTTCTTGATTCATATATTTTACTACAAATATGCATTGAGAGAATTTTAAAGATCTGAACCTTAAAGTTTTTTTGCTATGCAGGTCAATCCTCAGTACAAATTGTACTACTCAATTTCAGGTGTGTCTTCTTAAGAATTAAAAAATAAACCACAAGTTATTATACGCAAACTCTGCTATGACCGAGCTTCGTGGGTGAGGGGTTCCTAGAGTAATTTTTGCCAGATTAGAGCTATGGTGTGATGGCTAGGGAAGGGGAAATACACGTTTCAAAATCTAAGATCTAGTTTTGCTCCTTCCCCACCTAATCCATAACTTGTGTTACTGCTTTCTTGAGTAAAAATAGTTTTAATGACGAGCACGAGTAGCACTGTTTTATATTAGTGACCTGCTTGTGAAATAGTGTCATGGTTTAACCCCAGCCAGCAACCAGGACCACGCAGCCGCTCCCTCACTCCCCCACAGCAGGATGGGGGAGAGAATCAGAAGAGTAGATAATGGTTTGAGATAAAGATAGGTTAATAGGTAGAGCAAAAGTTGCGCATGCGAGCAAAGCAAAACAAGGAATTCATTCACCACTTCCCATCGGCAGGCAGGTGTTCAGCCATCTCCAGGGAAGCAGGGCTCTATCATGGGTAACAGTTACTTGGGAAGACGATATGCCGTAACTCTGAATGTCCTCCCCTTCCTTCTTCCTCCCCCCAGCTTTATATACTGAGCATGACGACATATGGCATGGAATATCCCTTTGGTCCGTTGGGGTCAGCTGTCCCAGCTGTGTCCCCTCCCAGCTTCTTGTGCCCTCCCAGCCTCCTCGCTGGTGGGGCGGTGCGAGGAGCAGAAAAGGCCTTGATTGCCTAGCAACAACTAAAAACACCAATGTGCTATCAAAAGTATTTCTCATCCCAAATCCAAAACATAGCAGTGTATCAGCTGCTAGTAAAAAAGTTAACTCTATCCCAGCCAAAACCATGACAAATACGATAAGGATCTTTTGTTGTGAGCTACCATTAGGATTTAAAATCCACTAATACATTTGTATGGAGTTACTTCACAGAGACTTCTGAGTAGAGCATGCCTTCCCTTTGAACTTTGAACAAATGCTATTGTCAGAATATACTTATTACTTTGTTATTCACTTCATAGTTATGTTTCGCAAATTTGCTCCTTGCGACATTAGTAAGAAGAAATATTTTATAAATATAACCAAGCTGGTCAGAATTGCAGCAACTCAAAAGCTTTTCCCTGAATGTGTGAAATTCCTCTCTGTAGCCATAAAGACATCATATAAAACCATGCCTGGCTTCTGGCTACTGCTCACAAAGAGGTGGGGGAGCAAGGTCCTGCAGGACCCTCTGCCAGGTCAATCCAGGTGGTTCGGGTACCTCAGGACATCTACAGTGGCACCCGGCGACTGTAGTAGCCACCTGAGTCCCAGTTTCAGGCTGTGGTATCAAACGCAAATGTTTCGTTTGGAAACTGTTGTGATTTATGACTCCATACATTGTTAGGTAATCAGGAGGGGATGCCACAGATCCGCAATCACAGCTCCTGTGTTCTTCTGTTGTGAACTATTCCTTCAAACACTCCTGAATGCTGGCTGTGTATTTTATTGGTTAATGAGAGGTATTTTTGGAAATGCAGTCCTGTTCTGTATACTTTCGCTGAAATGTTTGCACGTGTATTTTAATAAGACCTGTAACTTCCCTGCTGGAATATATTTGCATTTATTTGTATTAACTCAGTGTTTGCATTGATTGTTTTTCTAAAACAAGACAAGGAAAGAAAAACATGAGTACAATTTATTCACAAAGGAAATAGCCTTTCACTGAAGCAGGTATGAGAATATAATGTGTTTCTGAATGCAGAAGGTGACTCGAATTTTCCCTCTATCAAAGAATTTCTTAAGAAGCAAAGTTCAAATATTCTGTCATTTAAAAGCATAATTTAAAAAGCACTCTGTACAAAACCACATTATGTCTATTTTTCAGGTTTATGTGACTGAGAGTGGTTCTCCTCTGGACAAGTATTTTTAGTTTTCACAAGCCTATAGATCCACTAAAAACACCAGCGAAAAACAATCATCTGAACTTTCCTTGGGTTTTAGTCACATTAGTTTGATTTTTAAATTCACCTTTATAATTTCAAGGATTTTTTTAGCCCAGTCGCTAGAGCTTTAAAAAGAATCAGAAATCCATAATCAGAGTATATTCATAAGATCTGATTTTAAAAAGCCACCGACAAGCTCTCAAGCCATGACCTTGCAGCTTTCCCACACTCATCAGCGTTGGGCTCCATAGAGGCTGTGGGTAGTAAGACAGGAGACTTTTTTCCTCAGGTTATAAGAGTCTGAGCAGTAAGGTTGCTAGCAAGAGAGACACAAACCTGAAGTTCTAGGCTAGAGCTGATTGAGAATCTTTTGATCACAATCAATTGACTTCGTGGCAAAAAAGCAGATGCTGTTTGTAGGAATGGGTCAACTGGATGTAAAAGATGTAATGGGCTTCTTATTTTTATGGGAATGCTTATAATTAGCAATCGAGTAGCATTTACATCCTCACTGGGCTATACAGTTATTAACTACACAGTGATGAGTGTCATATAAAATATACAGAAAACAAAACTGCCTGTTCCACCTCTTCCATTTTTGCTCCTTGAAACTCCACCACTGGAGCAGCAGCACTTACCAAATATAAAACTCAATCCCAAAGGAAGGGACAAAGTCTTCACTGTGCTCGTAATGACTGTGCCTCTTCGTGGTGATCTGTACAGCGGCAGCATCTGTGTGTCACAAGGCAGTTAAATCGCTCGATAACCAGGAGTTTATTTAAAAGCAGGTTTTATATCTTTACTTGAGCTCAAACACTGCACCTCCCAGCCCACCTCCCAAGGGCACTGGAGTGATTAATGTATGGCACGCATGCAGCGTTTGGCACGTAGGGGTGCTCTCCGTAACTGCTCTAGCCTGAAGTGGTAGCTGGCCAAGAGGGTTGTAAACCACCAGGATTTCTTAAGAGAGTAGAGGGAGAATTCCCCTCGCTTGTGGCATCCTCCGCTATATTCTTTTTGTACATATGTTCGGTCCTTTTACACCCCAGCAGGTTCCCAGCTTACTTGCTGGTTGTCCAAAATTAGCACTACACGTTAGTCTGCTATATCAACAAAACATATATGTTACTAAGGCATCATGCAATAAAAGCCATAACTATCAAATAATACTCTGATGGAGTTGATATTCAGTTGTTAAGGTTTGAGAAACCCACAAATATTTATTGTCATTTAGACAACTATTCTATCACCCGATGACCCCTCCCCACCCAGGAAGAGGAATCGGGAAAAATAAGGAAACCTGGGGGCTGAAATATAAACAGATTTAATTGAATAAGACTAGATAATTAACATTAATAACACTAAAGAACCAATATAACATATACAAGGATTATACTTGGCCCATTCTATCAGTCGGAAGCTGTGCACTCCCAGCAGTGGACAGTAAATGTGGGACACTGGGAGCGCTACGGCTTTGGGAGGAAGGGAAGAGCTCAGGGGTCTGGCACTGGGGCAAGAAGTTCTCTGGATCGCTGCCATCAAGGGAGAGAGAGCTTCGCAGCAGACTTCCTAGTTTATATTGAATGTGCCGTTCATGGTATGGAATAATCCTGTTGGCCAGCTTGGGTCAAGTGCTCAGGTCTTGCTCCTCGTCCCCGCACCTGCCACACTTGAAAACACTGAGACCTTGACACCCACGCACCATAGCTGGCTATAAAGTAAATATTTTCACAAATTCAGACACTTCTAAAAGTGCAGTTTTCCCAAGCATTAGAAGAGAAATTAGTCCTGTGACGCTCCATCCAGGACATCAGTTTCTGTTGAAGAGAAAATAGTCATGTTATGTCTTGGCTCATGCACACAGATCTTGTGTGTGAAGAGGAAGATGGAGGAAATTACGAGGAGTCTGTAACATAACATTTCAGTTGGAAGATTGATGAATTAATGTAATGACTCTGTAAGGAACTGATCAAGAGCATAATTCCATTTCTTTCAGCAGCTATTTCACCCAAGCCTTAAGTGCTTTCCCTGCTGATACTATGAGGTGTTTTGGTGAAAATGGTACAAGGAACAACCATAAATACTGTACATATTCATCGCTTTTACCCAAATGCCATCAGTTTTAGTGCCAGGCTCCAATTGCAAAAATGTGTCCTATTAATGGCTATAAAACAACTGTTATTTAAACAACCCAGTCAAATGACTTTTGAACAGTAATTTACTAAAAAAGACCCAAATAAAAGTTGGTGTGGGCAATAGTGAGAACTGGGGAATTAATTTAATATCCCCAAAGCATCAATGCTATGAACCAACCAACCAGCATTCAGAAAGAATGATAAAAGTAATGATCAGGTGCTATTGATGAGAGTTTTGGTATTGATTTTAAGAAGCTTTAGATAAGACTCAGTGTGTATAGAGCCAATACCCAAACTCCTACCCCCAAAATACTCATGTTTCCAATAATTTTAATTGATTTATGAATACCCAACAACCGGCATGCATGACCTTTATGAAACTTACGCTCCATATCTTAGTCCATTAGAGTGATAAAACCTCACAGTGAATATACTGTGAATAACTAAGCTTCAGCTAAATTGACTGCTAATGTCTGTTTCCTTCTTGATTAATAGTGGAACTCCATCACAATGGATCTCATCAAAAAACAAGCTGAACGTAATATCTATTTGAAACATGCCCATTCAAACCCTAAATCATTAGAATTCTTCAGCTGTGATGGGGGCTCAGTAATTAGTCGAGTTGCGATAGATCTGTGCCATAAACAGCATGAATCAGAACATGTCTGCTTCTAAGACTTATTATTTGTATTACTGTAGCACCTACAGGCCACAGGCAAAATCTAAGTCTCCCCATTATTTGCATTGCTCAGAAAAAAATAAGATCCCGAGTCCTACAGAACGCAGCCAACACCGAGGAAGGGCTGGCAGTAAAGGCTGCTCTGCCGAAGTAAAGCAAAGCGATTGGTATTGGCGTAGAAACGATGCCATCTTGATTGCTCTTTTTGCTTTTTCTTCATATAGTGCAATTATTAGATGAAAAGAAAGTGTCAGAGGGCACGAAGGTAAAAGGGACAGCACCAAGGGTACAGAAGTTGAGGAAATGATGGATTTTAAGAGAGAAAATCGGGATGTGGAATGGCGAGGTAAGGGCAGCGCTGGTGTGAAGGGAAACAACCGTGCAGACTGACCCCCGGGGCGAGCAGTGCAAGTCCTCACCGCAGGCTCTTGCAGCTGGGTCTCATGCAGGGGGCTGCGGGTGGTCCTCGGTGTCGTACTGGAAAGGAACCATACAGTCAGCAACAAAAAGAGATTGAGTCAGTTAATTTAGACAATTCTCCTACCCTAGGCAGCACCAACTATACCCGTATTGCTCCAGCCAGACATTTCTCTGGCTTCCACGGCTGGAGGCCTGCAAACCTCCTACGGCAACCCAGTCCACTGCCCCCCTCCTTTTTGGAAATAAATATGTTTTTCTCTTAATGTTTAACCTGAATCTTTCTTCCTTCCTTAAACCTATTGCTGTTCATCCGATCCACCATGTACACAAGAGATTAGTTTCATTCTCTTGTAGCACCTTTTAATCATTGGAACGTTGTTTCTGCCATCTGCCCCCGGTTGTCTCCCCGTTAGACTAACTGATGCCAACGATTTTCAGGTTTTCTTCACAGCGCGTGCTTGCCAGACCTCTGATCCTCCTTGTTACATGTCTGTGTCGCTGTGCATTCCCTGACCTTGGCCCCTCTATTCAACGGGGTCCTGCCAGTAACTGACAGGGGTAGGACTTTGCCATACGTTGTGACAGCTGTAGTCCTGCTTGTCTGTCACAGTGCGCTATTTGTCTGGTTCACCGTAGCAGGACACTGCCTTAGGTGCAGTTTTGAGATCCTCTGTAATGTCCCGTTCCTCATCTGAAAATGTGATCTAACCTGTTGTTCTCCATCCCTCACGTAGTCCCTCACACACGTTCTTACTGAACTGCACACAAGCCTTGAAGGTCTCAGTCTGTCAAGATCACATTTAACTCTGATGGTGTCCTCCAATGTTCTTGGCATCCTCCCCAGCTTCACACTGTGAATCTGATGAGCGTAGTGCGCTCAACCACCCTGGTGCTGATGGAAACATGGGCAAACCCCACCAGGATGGACCATGGAGGGACCACCGCACTGCAGCCGTGCGCTGTGGCTGGGAGCCATTGGAAATGATGCGGTGGAGACAGTTTTGTAGATACTTGTTCTAGTTTTATTCAGATGATGTTTCTCTTTGCCTCATGAAGACAGTGCTGGAAGCCCTTCTGAATCAAGATAGATGACGTTTACTGCTCTCCTATCCACAGGCTTGTTACCCTGTTAAAGAAAGAAATTAGATTTGTTTGACATGATCTGCTCTTGAGAAATTAATGGTGTCTATTAGTCGTCATCTAGTTTTCGTCTAGGTGCTTGCAAAGTTCATTTGGTTATTTTTTTTCTAGAACTTTTTTTGGGACTCCAAAAGAAATTGTGTCTGTTGATTGTTGGAGGAGTCAACACAGCGATGGGTGATAGAGGAAGACGGAAATACGCAATACTCTGTATTCTGTGGCTGGCTGGTCTGTAATTCCTCAGTCCCTTGTCACCTGCCTGTTCCTTTCTAACCTGTTCCCACTGTAGGCTGAAATCTTAGATCTTTGTCACGCTCACCATCTGGTCAGAACGGACCTTTCTTGTGAGGTTTGATGCAAGAAATACTAAAAAAGATCAAACACTTGTCTCATGTGCTGACAGCTTTCCTTCTACCTTGCAGTGTCTTGAGACCCAGGCTGGCGAAGTGTTGGGGGATGCTTCCGTCAGCCACACGTCCCTGTCCCAGCACACTGTCTCCTCCATGGTGACAGTCCTGTGTTCTGGGATCTTACTGTGAGCCGGATCGTGAAACTGATCTGAGTCATCAAGCAGCCCAACCCAAGCCTAAGTGTTTCGCTTGCTTGAGTCTGAGGTTCTCCTTCCTTACAAAGGTTCGTGTTCGCTGTTCCTTGAGTTGGCGTCTTCCTTCACATTTGCACCTGTTTCCTTCTTGCTGGTTAGAAACAAATTTCAGGTGGTCTCCTTTATTGGTCCTTATAAAAAACCCTTTGTCACCAGCTGATGATACGGCTTTAGGACATGGTAAAGTGTGTCCCTAAGGTCTTCCCTGAAGTTCTCCTTTTTTCTAGCTCCCTATAAGGGCTTCCTATGCCGAGTTCAGCGAAAACGGGTATCTGAGACTCCCTTTTACAGCCACGGGCTTCCTACGATGAGGGCCTTCGTGAAAACAAGGGTTGTGTTGCCCCGTGCTGAGCTCTTCAGGCCAGGGGACATTCCCCCACAGCTCGGGAGACCCACCTTTAGCCGCTGGCTGCTGAAACGCCGTGGCGGGGCTGGGGAGCAGCGGGCAAACAGCACAACTCTGCTTCCTTCCCCCCTTTTTCTCCTTAATCCGCCCCCCTCCCCGGTTTCTCTCTGCCGGCGGCGGGGCAACAGCGGCCGGGGCGGCTCGGGGGAAGCCGCCGCCGGGCCGGGGCCGGTCCCCGCGGGGGCGGGCAGTGCGGCCCCCGCCGCAACGGGCAGCGACGCCCCTGTGGCGGGGGCGCGGATGGTCTCTCCCGGGCCGGCGGGAACCGCTGTGACACCTGCTGGCGGCGGCGGGACGAGGCGGGCCGGCCCACGGCGGGCGGAGCGGAGCGGAGCGGAGGGGAGCGGGGCGGGCAGAGCCTGCCCGCCGCGGGGCGCTCCGCGGCCGGCGCCCGGCGGTGATGCTCGGCCGTCCCCCGGCGCGGGGCACGGCGGGGCCGGGCGTCCCCTGAGCACCGGCGGGGCACTGCGGTAGCGGCGCTGCCGCGGCTCCGCGCCCCCCGCCCGTCCTCCGCTTTCTCCTCCTCCTCCTCCTCCGCCGCGCCACTTCCAGGGGAGGCTGGTGTCATGCGGCTGGCGCCGAGGGAGGGGTGCCCGGGGCCGCAGCGGCAGTGAGAGGCGGCGAGCCGAGCCGAGCCGAGCCCCCTGCGATGACAGCCATGAAGGAGCAGCCGGCGCACCCGGGCGGCAGGGGGAACCCGCCGCCGCCGCAGCCCGACCAGGTGGGACC
>VFFE01007101.1:691303-736402 GCA_008921705.1 Burhinus oedicnemus | reverse complement strand
GTGGGGGCGGCCGCCGTCCCGGCGAAGTTGTGTGGAGCAGGGTAAAAGTCCGGAGCGGGGGGCGGGCGCCCTCGAGGCTGCTCGGCCGGGGGAAGCGGGAGCCCCGCGGAGCCGCCTCGGGGCATGCGGGGGGAACGGCGGGGCCGCCCGGAGGGGACCCAGCCGTGTCCGGCCCCGCCTCGGGGCTGGGGTGTCGGTCAGCCCCGTCCCCCCGCGGCAGCGGGTCCCGCAGGAGTTTGCGCTCCGCTTCCCCGCGAGTTGCGCCGAGGGGAGACGTAGGGGCGGGGGGATCCTGCCCTGCCGGCCGCGGGGACCGGGGGAGCAGCGGTGGCGCCGGGGGAGCGGGCCGGGGCTGGCGGTGCGGCGCGCCCGGGAGAGGGGCGCGGGGGACGCCCTGTGCCCGGGGGCCGCGGGGCTGCCCGGGGGCCGCACTCCGCATCGCCGCCCGGTCCGCGGCGGAGCAGGGCGGGAGCGACCCCGCGGGGCCGGGGAGGGTTCCCGGAGGGTTTTTGGCAGCGCCTGGGCGGCGGTCACGTCCCTCGGCCCGACGGGTGCCTCCCCGCGGGCTGGCGGGGGTGAGGCTGCCCGGGGTACCCGTGTCTCTCGGTACCGGTGTCTCTCGGTACCGGTTCGCTATCGAAACGGGCGAGTCTCGGGCGGCTTTCGCGTGTGAAGGATGGGTACCGGGGGAGCGGCTGAACTCGGCTGTCATCATCACGAAATCGAAGTTTTCATTACCGGACCGCCGTTATCTGTTGCTCCGGGGCGATGGCGGTAACGCATCGGGAGGGATGGGGCTGTGCGCGCTCCCATCCAAACCCCCGGTGGGGACCCCCCGGCGGGGACCCCCGGCACCCGCCGCCGCTGCGGGGGCGGCCTGGCCGAGCCGGAGCTGGAGCCGCTCACCTGCCCTCCCCGCCCGCGGGTGAGGCCCCCGCCGCGCAGCTCGCCTGCAAACACCCTAAAAACGTGCTAATTCCAACGATATTCCGAGATTGAGGTGTTGGGGTTTGGTTTTTTATTTTTTAATTTTTTTTTGGACATTGTCAGGACTCACCGCTTTGTGTTTTGAACTCCAGCAGGCTGAACGGGGCTTGCAGGACGTGGGGAGCCGCATTTCACATTTTCGTTCTCTGTTACGTGCGTGTACAGAGCTTAATTTTTTCTGATACGCTGACGCTGGGTGAATAACGCCAACAGTGAAGGCTGCTGTGCACACTTACGTTCCAGCCCGTATCCGAGTATCCAGTCCTGCATGCACACCCAGGCTGTATGATGAGCTTCTGGGTAGTCCTTCCAATATCAGTGAACCCGTTCATTTAAGTAAATTTGAAGATATATGCTTGTTGCTGAAAAGTGTATGCGTTGTGGCACGTTTTCATGTGATGCTGATAAAAATAATACATGTGAGTTTGAGGAGCCTTCTTGAATAAATTAAGTGCATAAATTACACTACCTGAAAGAGGTGGGTAACTTCCATCAGCACTTAGATTTCGTGCAAACAGCAGAATTTATGGAAAAGTCAGGATCATTTTAAATAGTCTCAGAGGTTCACAAAGCTCATAAATGGCAGGGACATTGTTTTGCTTTAGAGGGATACTGCTTTTAGATATAATCAAAAGTACTTGAACTTAACCTATCTTTATTTCCTTATATTCAGTTCAGACGTGTTGAATTGCCAGAATGGCTTTTTGGGTTTGGAGGTGAAAATCCTTTTAAAGCAGGTTTAAGATTATATGCCAAAAATTGCCAGTTTGATTGCTCTTTTAGGTTGTAGTGAGGAACGGCAGTAAGTTCTCAATTTAAAACATGCTAGATATTAGGAATTTATCCTAAATATAGAAATGTTATTACGCGAGTGCTCTGGAGTTCTCGGCCTCTCTCAGTGGTGGATGGGTAGACCGCCGGTCTACTGCTGTGCCTGGCTGCGTGAAGTGTAAATGTGATGTCCTGTACATTTGCGTCAGGTTTTTCCAGACCAAGTTTGGTTTTCTTGATAAAAATTGATATTCAATCAACTTTGCCTGTCATTTTAGGTGCTAGGGGTGTCATGCAGCATACAATGGCATCACATCCAAAATGTTGCTTTTAATAGACGGAAAGTCTTTCTATGGCTTTAAGTGCTAATAATAAGGGTGCAGGCCTAAATCCTGGAACGAGCTCCGTGTAGCGTGAGGCTGAGGTTGGTGGATCTCTGTGAACGCGCAGGTCACTCACGCACCTTCACAGCAACTGAGATCTACGCTCAGCCCTGGCCAGGGCTTGGACACAGGCTGTGTCTGACTCCAGGTTTATGCCGGAAGCCGCCCTTAGTACGGCCGTGTGACGTGGCTGTGACCTTAACAGAGGGATATTATGGGTTAGAAGCTTTTTGTGGTTGCAGTTACAGAGCTGTGGCTGTGATGGATGCTGCGGTGGGTGTGGGGAGAAGAAGAAACAGGGGCTCATATGCTCAATCTGGTTTTCCATACCCCATACTACTGTCACTGCTTGGTCCGTGTGGAAAATGCAGCCTTCTTGGGGCCTTCAAGAAATCCATTTCTGTCCGGGTATTCTTGTTTAACATTGCATTTTGCTTGGTGAGCGTGTATAAAGTTGTAGTGTCACTACAGGTGAAAATTTATTTTTTAACAAGAAGCTGCATCTGCACTGAGAGGGTTTCCTGAGATAGCCGGGGTGGCGAATCTTTTCTGGTAGAGAAGTGGTTGGATCTGTGGGAAGTCCAAGAAGGAGCAAGGAATTACACCAAGATTTTCTAAGTGTAAATCTCTTTTCTGATTTCAAAGTCTGGTTTTACAGATACTCCTGAGAATAGTCATGTTGAGGTTGATGCATTTGTGGCCTGGGACCTGAGCTGTAATTTCAAATTACAGCAGGCTAATGCTGGGACTCTTCACTTAAATAAAAGCTTGGATTGGCTGACTGAAGCATCTGTAGCCATCATCTTATAAATAAATTGGATACAACTTCATATCCAACACTTCCCCTGATGGTATTTTTAAACCAAGGCTCCCCTGGGCCAAGGCATCTAATAACAACTTCCATTAACGGTGCTATTGATGTTTCGGCAATCAGTTTGATAAATTACCCAGATTTATTCTCAACTCTTTGCTAAATGATGACTCATATTTATTGCCAAAATTACAGTTTTATGTTCAGACGATATATCTGTAGAAAGGAAAATAGCTGTAAATTACTTGTATTTCTGCTCATTTCTGGAAAGCTCTATCAAAATGTACAGACTTATGTCACTTGAGCGTTTGTGTCAGGAGTGAACGTGGCTCCCTCGGTTCCTCTTAGAGAGTTCAAAAAATAGTGTTTTTCATCTTGTAGCCTTTAAGAACCGTCTCCTGAGGTCTTGGACAATGATGTTTAGTGATCATTTTTAGAAGGCACAACCATTCGGTAGTCAGTGGACACAACTTATTTGAAAAATATAATGTACCTCTATGACTTGCTGGTTGATGAATGTTGCTGTCTTTGCAGATGAAAAACCAAGATAATTCCTCTAGGTATTACCTTTGTGAGGCTTCAGTCTGTTTACAAAAAACCAGATGATCTACACCACCTGGTGCTACATGCTGTTCTTTGTGTGTGTGGAAGGCAGATCTTTGAAATTTATAATCATTCTCTCCTGAGCCTCTCTCACTCTTCCAACTTAAGGTCTTTTCAAAATTGATTTTAAAATAGAAAAAAAAATATTTTTTTCTTTACTATATGTCATGTTAGATTCTACTATATTATTCTGCTTAAAAATAGGTAAGGGAAAATGAAATCAGACTGCATTGTGTTGCGCTAAATAGGGAAATTATTTGGTAAGCATTTAAATTACGTGTTTAGTGTACATACAAGCGCAACTGATGACTGTTTGCTTCCCTGCCTTGATTGAAGGAGTTGAATTTTCTCTGTCTCAGGACCAGTTTCTGTGGTCACCAAATAAGAGGTGTATTCTAAAAGCATATCTGAACAAAAGAGAACAATCTCTGTTTTATTTTTCAGTGACTAAAGCCAAAATGGTTTATATTCTTATGTCTTCCTTCGTTGCCTTACTTCTTTTTCCCAAAGACAGACTCTGATCTTGCAGTGAGAAAAATGTTGATGGATGTGTCTCTCCAGAGCAGTATTCATCTTAATGGGGTTTTATCAAGGTAAAAGGGCTCTGCCCTACCCCACCGAGGTCATCTTGAGCTTGATGGGAGAGGGAGAGAGTGCATCTGTCGTATACGTACCGGATTGGGCCAATCTGGCCCAAACCACGACAGTAGTCAAGTCCATGTCCCCTGCTCTTGGTTGTGTTCAGAGTTGGATTCAGGCTGAGAAAATAAATTCTGCTCTAGTACATAATCCAAAGTGACTTTGCGTTTTTCCTTCTTAGCGACCTAGCGGAACTTTGTACTCATTTTATTGTGGCAATATATACCAAACATACTGGTTTGCAAGGTGCAGCATAATGCCAGAAACATCAGGTAAAAAAAGCCAATAAAAGTGGAGAAATAAGGTTATATTATTGTGCCCAGAATGTTTCATAAAGAGTTAACATCTGAAGCTTAGCTTTAACTTTTAAATTCTGTTTTGTACACTGTATATATGCCATACTATATCCGCACTGGATCCAGAAAGAAGTATTACGGGCTTGCAATATCTGTTGAATGTATGATCAGCAGCACAAGAAGCTTATGTGAAAATGTATTAACTGTGGTGGTTTGGAATATCATTCAGGAATCAGGTTCTAGGGGAAGGCATGGGATGTATCCTCTTTCAAATACTACATGTGGCCTTGATTCACTTTCTCTTCACCGTGTGACTGTTCTGATGTAATTCAGTCACGTACCCGATTGTGGTGATGAGTACAAAAAGCCTGAAGCTCATCTTCCATCTTCATTGCATTTCTCATCTTCTGGTCTGAGCTCCGTGGAGCAGGGGCGAGTAGGATCTCACTTTTGGTGAAGTGTGCCTCATGTTAATTGAGAAGCATCACTTTATATGACATCTTGTAAATAGTCTGTGTAGTATAAGATCTCAGGTAGTTGAGAGGGCAGTCATATGTTGGGTTTTTTTTAAATGGCTGTGTAGCACCTAAGTGTTTCCGTATACATCCCAAATTCAGAAGTGATTTTGGAAGAGAAACTCACTTTTTCTAACGCAGAGAACTTTACAAAGAACTTTCCAGTATTTGATCCACCCTCTGCCCTGGGAATCTGCCAGGAGCACAACCGTGAAGATGTCTCTGTCGGTGGATGCAGGGCAAGGCAATGATGCCGATGCTCTCGTACTCCTTGTACCCTCCCCTCATGGTTCCTGTGCCTTTTTGCAGGTTCTCCATGTCTTGCTTTCAAAACAGTGTGCGGGAATCTCTGCAGCATAACACAGCACCTGATTTTTCAGTGTTCAGAGCTCTCCACTTTGCAGGTGGATTAAAGGGATTACTTAATGCAGTAAATCAAAAACTGTGAAACAGGGCAATCTTTTTGGCTCTTCTGTGTTAACGTGAATTGCAGGCATGCTGTGGGTTACATAGTAACCTCAGATATTTGAACATGCCTATTCTATTATCTATTTTAAAACATACTTTCTATATTTCTTTCCAGTATCTTCCAACTGAAGGTATTGCTTCAGGCAAGCCATTTTGATAATTAGCAAGAGGGAGGAACTCTTTAAGCAAACAGAGATGTTGTTTGATGTTATTCTAGAATTTGAAAGCCATCGTTTTAGCATTTTTTAATAACTTGAGGGCATTCAGAGATTACATGCATGTGTTACTGACTCGCAAATGTGGACACAGACTTTATTCCTGTAGTGGTAATAAGGATGAATGTAATATGTGATGCCTAGAGAAGTATCTTAGGTTTTGTTATTGTTGTGTTTCTTTTCTTTCCTTTTTTTTAAAACAAAAACCCCCCAAAAACCAAACAACCTACTAGAGCTTTGAAATGTGCCTGACCTATGGAAAGACATTTAGATGTACAAGACTGTGCTTCACGTGTTACACTTTCTTTAACATTGCCCTGGAAAACGTAGGCAGACTCATCCGCTGCTCCGAATGTCCGTGTCCTGCCAGCAGGTAGCTGTAATTTGTTGACACCGTCTTTGTAACTCTTATAAGACCTGTGTTGTATTTCAAGCCCTTGCATTAGCCACGAAATCTCGACTGTCTCAAACTCTGTCCCTTTCCACTTTAATCATACAGTTCTTTTATGCTCCACTCAGCTGTATCGAATAATGTTCATGAATATATGATAGTAAAAAGAACAATGCTGATGGTGACTGATGATGATAAATTACTGTATTTATCCATTAGGAAGGACATTGGATGACCTACAGATCTGAGGCTGAAGCTAAAAGACCTTTTCTAATCGTTCTTAACACCGCTGGCAACAGCCGCTAACTTATTATGTGTTATTTATTGTAGAGAATCTGTAAATAGTTTTGAACAATTCTGAACCAAGGTAAAAGCCCTCAGACGTTTTGAGGATGTTCTCTAAGAAAATCAATTAGGAAGTATTAAACAATGTGATAATTTAAGGAAAATAAAGATTCTTTAAAGGCTTTTGGGGGTTATTTTAGGCTGCTGGGGGCAATGTTTCCAATTTACGTTCCTTTGGGGAAGGAAAAAAAACCCACACATTTCATAGCTTTCCAGAAAACAAACTGGGCAAATGTTACAGTTTTCTTTTTGGAAATACAGCGAGAATTCCAAATGCTAGTGGGAAAACCATTAAACTTGTTTGAAATGCTGGCCGAGTGCAAGAAGCTAAATCAAACACTGCCAGCGCGACTGATCATTCATCCTCCGTGTTTGTTCTTTCTGCTCCTGATGGCGCAGAGGCTGCTGACTTCCTTTCCCCCTTTCCCATCCTAAGGCTTCAGAGGCTGGTTAAATCAAAGCATTTTATATATATTAGGTTTAATATATGTTAGGGGTGTCTTTCAGCTAAGGATTTGAGCTTAAGTACACTTAATTAGGAGTAACGATGTGCTGTGATTTTGAATCTTACGGAAGAACTGTTTAAATTGGATGGCCTAATGACAGTTCTAAATAAACACAAAATGGCTATAAAAATTGGATGGCTTTAGTCAGAAAAACTGCAGTGTAAGATCTCCTTGGTAGTCGTCCCTGCTGGAAATCTCCTTTTAGCAATTCCCACCTTATTTGTGAAGATTTCTGCAATATCTTAGTGTGAATAGCAGCACAAGAAAGATCCTACCAAAAAGTTTAGTCAAGGGCCTTCTTGTTCTAGGGCGCAGATGATTGTATCAGGTAATTAGATGTCATCAAGCATAAATATAAGTTTAAGTCTTCTTGAGGTAATAAGCCCACAAAATCAGAAGACTTTGAAATGAGTGGGTAGCTGCAATGCCAGGAAATCAGTTGCAAAAGGTTCCTTTTTATTTTTAGTTCAAAGGTTCATTGCATTGTGGTGCATTGAATATATGTTACCTTTCGGTCCCTGAGATGGCTGAAAATATTTCTATAACCTGGCCCATTCCTAAAGTGCTTATTTACATGGATTTCCCCACTGAAGTCAGTGGGACAACTTGTGTGAATAATGTCTGTAGGACTAACCATATAATTTGCACCGTAATAATTTTCATTATGTCTTGGGGAAAACAAGTCCTTTGGTATACAGTAGGATGGGTGGAGCTGCGGTACTCAACCTGTATGAAAGGCAGTTATCAAAATGTTGTCACCGGCGTTCTCCGAGGTTTTTGGTAGTAAATGTTCAGCACTGTGGCATGTTTTCAAATTCAAAAGGAGAGAACTACATTTCTAGTATTATGTGCCAGACTCTGAAGAGGTTCCTGAAGGCAGCGGGCAGTTTATGCAAGTCGTTTGCTCGCCCGATACAAGAAAGACAGGGTTTATACCTATATATAGTGTATAAATTTTCTTGTATGACTTGCAGGGTCTCTACGTGTGAGTCTGTACTGAAGAGGGGATTTGCCGCTTTTTGGGTCCTGTTACTGTAGGTAGAAGCTTGATGTTAGGGTCCTAAGTAGCGGTGTTAAGACCCTACATTTCTGATTTCATTTTGGCGTAACTGGCGACAACTGAAGGAAGGAGGGTGAAAGCTCATCTGGATGGGTTTGTGAGGACTCTAGTGAAGTCTTTTTTTTTGTTGGTGACTATTTGGATTATGTCCTTAGCTATTTTCTTTTGTCCCTTTACACTCTCTTTTCAGACACGTCTCTGATTCTGTAAAACGCTGTGTTCTGCATGAGCAATTCTCAAAACTCTCTCACTACTTTCTCCCTTCAGTTTTGTTACATCTCCAGGTGATTCTCTCTTGTATCATTCTTTTTTCCCCCAGCTTCTCATCTTTAATCTTCTAGACATAGTTTTCCTAATGCTTTTCTTCCAACAGCCATTCTGTCTTTGTTTACCAATGTGATACTTGTCTTTGTAAGCTAAGCAACATCTTTGTCTCCTTACTGTTATTTCCCCATTGCTAATCATTTGAAGAATGATACTTTCCTTGTGATCCAGTGCTTTCATTATGTATTAGGAAACCGTTAGGTTTTAGGGCATAGAAGAGAATAGGCTCTTGGTAAATAAGAGTGTCATTGTGGTAACCTGTCTCAGCTGCCTGAATGGTGTCTTTAGTGGCAGCAATGGAAGACAGACAGCCATTTGATAGAATTTTATTCTATTACAATAACTCCATGCTCTAATTTCCTATCCCATGACATTAATATACAGTAAGCGTGCAGTTTAAAGAATGCACTGGTCAGCAAATGAAAATGGAGCAATCCTCATGAAACATATATGGATATGTCAGGAAATCTGAATTCTTCTTATTTCTGATCTCTGCTGTATTTATATTTGTAAACGTAAACAAATACGAGCAGAATGTTGTGGCTTTGTGGTAGGAGGCATCGTCTTCACATAAGAATTTCGGAAAAGGACGTTCCTTCTCTTCTTCCTCATAGTATAATCACCTGTAACATAGAAACCCCCAGCTTATTCAAGAAAAGGAAAAACTTGAGGAGAAAAGGCTTTAGTGTACTAATTCTGCAAGCAGTATGGCCTTATGTATCAGCTCAGGGGATGTCTTTTTACTCTTATTTACATCATGTACACCAAACCCAAGAATCTGTTATAGCTGTCTCACTCCATACAACCCATATGGAGAGATGATAGATAATTTGTGAAAGAAGCACATGCAGGGCCATATATCATGTCAGCAGGGGAATAATTCAGTATGTAAAGAAAAAGTAAGCTTCTTCACTGAAAATGTCCTTTTCCTGAGATCTGTTTACCTCCCTCGGTCTGGCCACCTCCTTGCATTATTTTTACTTGGCGCTACAGTACCCAGACCAGCTGGGGATCCAAATTGGGCTTTTTATTCTAAAAACCAACCAATCAACCAAAACAACAACAATAACAACAACAAAAAACCCCAAACCCAGAACAACCCAAAACCAGCTTCAAGAATTTTCCCCTTTATCCTTTGCTTCATTCGGGCTGTACTTTATTAAATGTGTTATTTGTATCTAGGAACTGTCAGTTATAGTCTTCATAAATTTTGCCTCATTTGTGACTGGGTAAAGATTCCTTTCTAAAATGTGAGCTGGGCAAGCCCAATGCAATGCCATGCCAGCTTTTGCTTTAGTTCATCTCACAGTTGCCAGCATAAGTGGACTTAATAGCACTTCTTTCCTGGGATGAAATGGTGCTTCAGTGAAGGAGTTTTTCTCTTCCCTCTAAAAAGGAAGAATGGTTTCTGCCAAAGTAACACATTGAAAGTGTAAAGAAAATAAATGTCCTTACCTGCTGCTGTTAATATCTTTTAAACGACTATAACTTACAAAGTTGTAATTCTCTTTACTCTTAATTACCTATCCCATTTCTTTTTGTCAGGCTTCCTTCTTCCATCTCCCCTGTAGTGGGGTGGGGGAGATGCCGAATGTGTTTGCTCATCTCTAGGCAAGGAAATAACTTCCACTGAAGTAATATTCTCCAAGTGTTCACATGCAAGCTCACCCTTCGGCGTTCCTTTGGTCCACAGTAAATTTTGGTATTGCAGTGCAATAACTTTTGGGTACGCCCACGCTAGCATTTTAGTTTGGGTGTAAAATGTACCAGTGAAACAAATCCTGATCGTACTTACTAAACTTTGGCTTGCACCCCAGAGCAGTTTCAGAGCATGAACTGGATTCCTTTAGCATGAAATTAAGCAAGCTCATGTGCTCCAGGAGCATGCTTGGGGTGCTCCAGCTGCTGACAGGTTTTTGGTCCCCAGGATCAGACTAGAGCTGGCCCATGTAACCCCCAGAAACACACAGGTTGTGGACATCAGGTCCTTAAAACAAATGGTTTCTCTCTCCAGTTCTGCTCCCCTCTCCTTGCTAATAAACGCGTAGCTCTAACAAACACAGGTGGTGATGCATAAGTGCATATATTTAAAAGCAATTGTATGCTTTTGTTTTGTTTTTCACTTGGTTGTAGGCCTGATGCAACTGCTTATGAGACACTTCTTTCTTACAACACTGGATTTTTTTCTTACATATTTGGAGGTATTTGTTGGCCATTTTTCAAACATACCAGTGTTTGTTGCCTCCTAAATTAAGATGGAAATATGCTGGTTGCAGGTGGTGAAGACGTCTCAGTTTCACTAGAGAGATGCCTGTGAGGACCACTCAGATTCTGAGTATGGCAGAGAGAATAGGCACAAGGAAAGAAGGTGAGTGTGAGTCTTGCTGGAAGTTTGTAGATCTTATGATCTTTTCTAATTGAGATTTTTCCGTAGTGCTACGTAGGTGGATGTATCTGATAGAGTACCACTAACTTGAAAGAGAATGGAGGTTAGGAAATTGGAGATGAAAAGCCCTTGTTCTCTTCTTGGCTGGTTCCAGAATTTCTGTATGACTTGGGTTGGTCCTTGAAGGCTGCAATTTCAGAAGTGTCTGCAGAGTTTGAGGGATGGCGGTGTTCTGGGAGTTTGAAATGTCAGAGTTGCTTGTGATAGCCAAAAAGTCCTCCAGTGCTTTCAAGATTAGTTAACGTTTGGGAAAACCTGATTGCCTTCTTAAAGTGTTATCGAGCAATAAAATAGAGAAGGTATCTCACATACAGGAAGTGGTCTGTTGGTAAGACAGTGATTTGTGTGAGTCTAAACTGGCTGATACTTGTGTACTTATGTGAGAACAACATAAATATTTAGACTTAGGAGTATGCTCACAATCCAGACGAGTTGCAGGAAGGTAGCGTTATTGGTAGTTGGCTAAGGCTCTGCATTTCTGCCCTGAAAACAGGAATTTGAGATGATATTAGACGTAGTGATCACACTGGTTGTCACTTAAGGCACAGTTACTACTACTAAAGTGTCGCACTTCCATGAGGCTGTGTTTGCTCTGTCACTGGAGCAGCTCCATGGGTGGCTGCGATAAAGCGTGTGCTGCTCCTGCTGAGGAATTATGGCAGAGTTTGTTAACAGCCACCCTCAAAACCATCTACGCAGGCTGATCCTGAAACTGCCACGTGCAGGATTTACCATTAATTTCGGTACGGATTGCTTCTATGCATGGAGTTTCACATGAGAAAATTTGTGGAGTCTTGAAAAAAGACTATATTAAGAAAACGTTAATGGCAAGAAAAATTAGTTTAATCTGATTTTCTTGTACTATACATTCTCCATCCGCTATTCTAGGAAAACACTCTTAAATAGTAAATAATGAGAATGCTTTTGAACGGTGGGTATGATCCAGTATATCTTTCAATGATTGGCTATAAAGTGGTTAATAGGGAAAACTTTAAGGCAGCATTTTATGTCAATAATTCTGTGGTTTTCGGTAGAATTAGTATTCCTTGTTTGTCTAACCCCGGCAGATAAGGTCTGTAAGTTCCTGGTCTGTTCTGGCTGTCAGCGCAATCCCGTGTGACTCAGCTGAGCAGGATGGAGTCTTAACCACTCACCTATTTTTCAGTAATCTGTAGCCACCGAGCACCCGGTACTGAGTGTTGCTTTCATATCAGTTTGGGTCTTTCCATCTTTTGTAGGAACTTGCACTGGGAATAAGGACAAGAGAGCATTATGCCAGATTGTTCACAAATTGCAAAACACCTGAGCAAACCGGCTTTTTTTGTGTCTATCTGTGTTGCACTTGGACAGTGTGCTCAAGTACACTCCAGAATAATGAGCCGTAGTCACATTTACATGGAAACGATATCCCTTAATGAGGGAAATGGTGTTACCTATTTTACTGTAGTGGATTTCCACTAAAAGCAGGGAGTCCAGCACATCCACCATCTAAAATATGTGCAGGGCTGAGCTCGGTGGAAACAAGGTGCGTAAATAGGAGGGATAGATGGGACTGAAATCCCTGACTTTGACCAGTTAAGGGAGGAGACAGTTACACGGTAAGAAGTGCCTTCCAGGTGCTGGTCTGTGTTAGATTCAGGTGCCCCATCTTGCAGAAATCATAACAAGAACCAAGTGGTACATAAAACAAAAAAAGGAAAGTGAAATAAGGAATAGAAATGCTGAGGTAGGTTTTGAACTCTCTGCCTTTTGAGGTATTGGAACTAAAAATGGTTTCCAGAAAGATGCCCAAGCAAAAATTCTTGGCCCTTGAACAGAGGTGTTAGAGTGAAACATAATGGGTTGCAGTCTACAGGAGGTGAAATGATGGCAGTCCCTTTTGATGCCTTGGTGAATCAGTGAGTTATTAGTGGTCTTAGTTGATATAAATGAACTCCTACAAGAAAAAAAACAACCCACCTTTTTTTACCAATCACCTCTCTTTTTTTTCCTCTTCTGCTGCTTGACAATGATGGAAAGTTCCTCCTTTCCTTTTTATATGCTATTGTAAATATTTGTCGTAATAGCAAAGAAATAATAGGTTATCTTATATATGAGCTAAAGAGAACTTTTCCTGAAGACTTGCAGTCTGAAATATGAAATCCTGCTGTTAGGAAAGTTTCCATGGAGCATTTGACAAAATTTAATGCGTATTTACTCTTGGGCCTGAAAGCTGCAGCCGTGACTATGAAAAGGATTTCGAAGTCCGCACGTTTGCTGCGTGTGGTCGGTATTCATCCATGACCTGGTGTTAACTCTGGCTCGAGGACCCTCATCTGGCTGTCAGTACTATGCAAACTTCTTTCTCACTTTTTTTTTTTCCTCCCTGACAGCTCAAGATTTTTAATTACACTGCATCTCACTTCCTATGTAGATTTTGAGGAAATGACTTCTTTTTTTTCTGCTTTTTGTCGCATGGACTACTGCAGTGAAAGAGGCTTAATGTGTGTCTTCCTTGTGAATATGCACGATGTTGAGTCAGTTAAAGGAGGCCCAAAAATACATTAACGCTTGTTTCGTGGCTTTAGCAGGTACACGTTTGGCCATGCAGATGAGTAATGTCCACCTAGCCCAAGTGGAGTCACTCCATCTGTTTGGTGTATCCGTTATTCTATACCTCGGGGAGTTATTTTCCTCCCAACAAGAAAAGTCTTGTTTTACATCTGGTACATTGGGACTTTGAGACTGGGTCAAATCTAAAATGTTGTTTTGCCTTATCGTATCTGTCTTCCTGACGTTGCACATGATACATAGATGAATCCTGTATTTAAACATATTTGTGGAAATAGCGTTTAGTCATTGAAAATGAGTTAACTGTTTCTACGAAGGCTCTCGGATTTAGCCGATAGATTACTGGGAGGATTTTGCCCTTAAGGACTTTCTTGAGGTTCTCGGTATGGAGAAAACTGTGCTTTGAGATTAAATTATTGAGCAAGTGTTTTTCAAAGTAATTAAAGCTTCTAGCATTTAATGTTTTATGTATACGGATTAAAAATGAAGGTTGATTAAATCACGACAAAGGGAAGTTTATTCACAAACAGCAGACGGTAATGTCTCTTTTGTGACTGTGGAGCACTGTTGAGCCTAATTCATTATATCGAATATTGAACTGTTGTATTAGTGCAATTTTTTCTAAGTGATGGCACAGTTAAAAAGTGGGCAGTAGAATTTGATGCAGTACAGCCCTGGCTTTACAAAATAGTGCAGAATACTTCTTTTTCTGTCAAACAGCTGATTTATAGACAATTTTTCAGCTTGTGTTTTTGAAATGGCCAGGTGAGTTATACAAAACTCAACAAGATCAAGAGGCAGGCCAAAGTAATGATTTTCTTGTTGGAAAGTAATAGACATGCCAGTATAGCATGTAATAACAGCAGGTATTACAGCGTGGCGCAGAACAGTAGGAATGTGAAACACATACATTACATAAATTATCTGTGCATGAGGTTCTGCTGAGTTCTGAGCTACAGTGACTCATTTGTGCCTTTTTTTTTTTTTCTTTCTTTCTTTCTTCTTTTTTCCAGTCTCTTAAGAGTTTCAGTGCATGAACTCCTTCAGCCCTTTAAAAATTTTACTTGGCTATCTCCTCTGGATTGAGTACCTCATCCTTTGAATACATACACTTGCTGTGCAGGAATCAGTGAATGGCCATCTTTGAAATCTAACAGCAAATCAAACCTTGCTGTTGCAGGTGCCTGCATGGATGACGTGCACGCTTGTGTGCACACCGAGGGATGCGCTGACTCACTGAGGACTGGCATATTTTCATATTGGATGAAAATTGTTCCCAAAGTTGGTACACAAAAACATTTTCTTTCATCATCCCGAGGGAACAGGGCATGTATGATCACATGAAAATGAAAGTAGTCATTAAAAACATCACTTTGAATGAAAATGTTTATTGTACAGTAGGTTTTGTGACTCTATGGTTTTCCCAGTCATTTCCGTGGTAGGAGCTTTCTGCTACCCAGTGGGTGCGCCTTCTGATATAACAGAGGGACAAGGGATTGTCCTTTATCCGAAGAGCGAGAGATCCCACCTTCCTACGGGGCTGGGCAGGGTGCCCAGCACTGCATTTCCTGGAGATAAGAAATGCCTTCGTCTGATAGAGACCATATATACTTAACTTGGGTCAGCCAAGTCTGTTTCCATCATCATGGCAGAAATAACCACCGACTGAATTACCTGCCTACTCTTGCGGTGTGCTTAGCAGGTGTTCTTTAGAGAAGATAATCCTTATGCCCCATATATCCACAGCTATGGCTTGAGTAGCATGCAATATTTCTACTACATCTTTAGTGGGATTTTTTTCTTTTCTACCATCTTATTAAGGACGTAAGGTTTCTATTTAGTAACTGGAACTTTCTGTTGATTATAATAAAATTTTCAAATAATACTTGCTTACAGCACTGACATTTCATCAAAACAGAAAAATGAAAGTTATTTTTATTTTCCAAAAGAGATCATTTAGTTCTAGGTGGCTGATCAACTTAAATCCAGGATCAAATGACTAGCCTTTAAATGACAGCCTCCGTGTGGCTTGTCCCACATACACTGCAGTTAAAAATAACCCGAACTCTTAGTTTTAGCACAGAGATTGGTTGGACTGCAGGCTGTACAATACATAAATCCTTTGGGGAGGGGGAAAGTAAGTTCTTGCATTTTACAAACTACAATCTCAGCTCCAAATGATAAAATTGAAAACAATTTGTTGTGGAGCAAATGCAGAGGGGGAATGTTCTTCAGCACATTTGGGCATTTCATAGTTATTCTGAAGTTGGATCAGAGAGGACAGGAAAGAGTGGCTGGGATGAGGAGAGGGCAGAAAACGAGGTCTGGCCGGGAGAGGCATCACACCGACTGTGTTGTGAACTTCTGAAGCAGGACAGCAAGCCAAGACGGCTTGGATTTCCAGCTGGAAGATCACGTGAAGTGACTGTGCTGGACTGAGAAGCGTGTGCGGAGAGGGAGCCAGATGGCTTCATAGAGCTCTCTGTAGCCTTGGGTGCCAGCTTAAGTTTTATCTCCCATTCATTTGGGGTTCCTCCAACACTAACAACTTTTTTCCCTTTCCCTCTTTCCTGTTACGATAGCTGTGTTTTTACTGAATGCTTGCAGTGTCTAGAGAGTCATATATGTATCCATGAGCAGACATGCAGATCATGGTGGGATTTATCAGTGCTGCTGTGGAAACTTCTCCAGTTCCAATTTCCTCTCCTTATCCTCTTTCCTATCAGGAAAAAGAAAAATAGCAGAGAAACAACCAGTACACAAATTTAGAATATCCACCACACGCTGTGTGAGTCTGAGATGACTTACCTGTCCAAATATTTCTTAATTACTCTGAGTCTGCTTTCTTGAGTGCTTTTGTAAGAGCTACTGCCATAGTAATACTGGGGTTTTATACTCTTCTGATAGTGTTCATTGGTCATGGTGAGGATCTGGAGATCTGGTTCATTTTGAAGTGAACCAACAGAGATGGTGTGTTGCCTTCGGTTCCACTATAAAGCCCTGCAACACTGTTTTGAGACAAGTCAGACTTGTTTCAGTTACTCTAATAACTGATAATTCTCATTTATAGTTGTCCATTATTTTTTGTATTTTATGCGAAGACACACACACACACATTGTCCTGCATGTCTTGTGTTTTCGTTTCTATACTCATCAGCCTATATAATGCATTATAACAGCTCGCCCCTCTGTCTACGATTCCTCCACAGTTTGTCTCTTTCACAGCATCCAGGGAGGTGCTGTGCATCTCCTACGCATTTCTGCAAAAAGCAAAGTCACCAGAGCGCATTACTCACGACTATCTGTGCAAAGCTTAAAATATGTGAGGTATCATTTCAGGCTAGAAGTAAGAGCCCTAATTGTTGGAGAGAGACACGTGAAGAGTGTAGGTCCTTAAAATTTCATGGGCATTTGAGGGATTTGCAAACCCCGTCAAATACACTAGTGAGCTCTGTGAAATATCTTGAGGGACTCTTCATCAGTTTCCACCAGTTGTGTAGAAAACACAGTAATAACTGTTTCTTAACCAGCAAAGGTTTCACATTTTTGTTCCACTGGGATGGAAACTTTCAGATGATATTAACAGATTTTTCTGCATGGGAAAAGATTCTGCCTTTTGAATGGTTTTGTCCTACCTTGCAAAAATTTTTTTTTGATCAGGTTACATTGGAGAAAGGGAAGATCCTGATGGAGATAATCTTTTCATGTTATGAAGGCATTTTCAATATTAAGTCTCTTGCAGATCCACCTTGATGAACCAGTGACTTTGTGTTTTTTTTTTTCCTTTTTGTTCTGTGCTATATTCCGTGGCTATCCCTGTCCATGTGACTCTTTTTGCTATCAAAAAATTCCTTACCCGTTACCATCTGACCCCTTCATGCATTTGCGGATTAAGTTTTTAAGTCATACTTATGAAAAATAAATCTACTTTCTGATCATGTTACAGTCCTTTTCTGAGACTTAGAGGTGTCTCTACCTCACCTTGAAGCATCTGAAAACAACTCTCTGTTACCAGATTTAACATCGCTTGGGAAAAATCAGAAGTTAGTCGGCTTCTAAGATATTGCCCAAAGGCAATGCATTCAGGATGCAGCATTCTCTGATGTTGGTGAAGCATGAAATTTAAGACTCTCCGGAAGTTCACCTCAAGTATAAAACTTCTAAGTAAAAACAGGATTTGGAGGCTGCCAGGAGGTTAATCTGGGTGAGGGTGAGTTGTTTTCACCAAGAAAAGCCTGCTCCTTTATGGATCTCTGAACCAGGGCTTTTGGTACAGAGGCACACAGCTCTGAATCTGTCAAAGTTGCTGAATTATCCCATCTGTTTTAGCGAGCCATGAAAGATTTTTGTACAAGCTTGTAGGACCTTTCATTATTTCATTATTTCAAAGCAGCCGCTTTTTTGAGGGCTCCGTTCTTCAGCTATGTGGCACCAAAGACTTTATTTCTGTGGTTTGGTACTTCAACAGTTCCAGTTTAAATCTGAGAGAGCAGATGGCTGATCAGTGTTTCTGAAAGTTTTATTTATATTGTGACAAGGCTTCAATCAAGATCCAAGATTGGATTGCTATTTGAACATCAAGGGAAACAAAAGCATTTTTCTGAAATCTAAATAGATAGGATAAGTATCAAGCAGATGAAAGATAATACTGTTATCCCCATTTTCCATTTTTCTATTTCAGTTTTTCTAAAATGGAAGTGAATTGCTGTGGTCTGACAAACCTACTGGCAGCTTGCACTGGCTATCTCTGAAATGGGGACAGTGTCTTTCCATATAGAGGGGGAGTACAGAGGGAAGAGTATTTCATTCTCTTGAAGTGATTAGATTAAAAAAAATCACTACATAAACAGAATATTGGCAAACAATCCCATCAAATTGGAAAAAGAAGCAGTAAGTTTGTATATTGGGAAAAGAAGTAGCTGCAGGGTATCAGCATGGCTTAGTTGGAAACCGTTAACTAGAATGTTGGGATCATTTTCATGGTGACCTTTCTTGCTCAAGGACTTTTGGTGAATATTAATAATTTTATGCATGTAAGGAATGAATTTAAGTGAATATCTTTAGCATACCATATAGTGATAACTTATATCTACTGCAATCTGTGTTATAATTATTTGTATATACTGACTTGGGGAGTTCACTCTCTACCCACTGTTGGTATCTTGAACCCTGGGATAAGTTCCTGCCGTTTGGGCCATGCCAAGTATTGAGCTGTTGTGGTCCTGCTTTGCTGTAGTGCCCCAAACCCTTGGGGTTGGGTGCCTGAGCATGAACCACTGAAGCTGGAGGCTGCAAGAAGCCTCTGGAAACAGTCACTGGAAGCCAGCTATCACTTCTGAAAAGGATTGTGAGTGGATTCATCCCATTTCACAGCTTGTAATACTGACTTTGTTGCCTCCTTTTTGGGTTTGTGCCCCTCATCAGTCCTTTCAAAGAGTCTAAACGTCATTTCTGGAAGAAACAGTATGGTTTATACTGTTTTATTGTTTTGATGCTGACCAGGAGTAGCCTTTTTGTGCCTGGATTTATGATACCTAATGGGTAAAAGCTATTGCCTGCACTTCCCCTTCTGATTATTCTTCTTTTTCCTTCAAAATACGCTCACGTCCCAGGAAGATGTCCTAGTGCTTGCAGTTGAGTTTGGAAGTTTGGAGGCACCAAATCATTTGTGATACTAAACCAAGCTGTAATTGGATGTAATGATACCTGCTTCCCAGGACAGTATACATTTTGGGTAGTTAACATTTGTGAAGCAGTTTGAAATGCTACGATAGGTGCTTTGAAAATGCAAAATGTTCTTATTATTCCCCAAAATACAGGTCTTCCCACTAGAAGTGCTCATAAACATGTAGCTGTTGCTGTTGAGATTTACTTAAGTCTTCATCTCGGGATATGTGCTGTGTAAATTCAGTTGGAGATTTTATTGATATTTTTCTTAGAAATTAATGAAGCTACAAGTAGCCCTGCTGCTCAGAGAATGGCTGTATTCTAATTTGCCATGCTACGGCTTTGAAGAAACCAGCCTTACAGAAGTTTCTCCATTCTTACAAGATATAGGAGATCAGGTTCAAGACCATCTGAGGAACCTGAAGGTGCACAACTCCATGGGACCTGATGGGATTCATCCATGGGTCCCGAGGGAACTGGTGGATGACGTTGCTAAGCCACTGTCCATCATATTTGAGAAGTCGTGGCAGTCTGGTGAAGTTCCCACTGACTGGAAAAGGGGAAATGTAACCCTTATTTTTAAAAAGGGAAAAAAGGAAGACCCGGGAAACTACAGGCCGGTCAGTCTCACCTCTGTGCCCAGGAAGATCATGGAGCAGATCTTCCTGGAAACCATGCTAAGGCACATGGAAAATAAGGAAGTGATCGATGACAGCCAACATGGCTTCACTGAGGGCAAATTGTGTCTGACAAATTTGGTGGCCTTCTGCAGCAGGGTTAGAGCATTGGTGGATGAGGGAAGAGCAACAGACATCATCTGCCTGGACTTGTGCAAAGCGTTTGACACTGTCCTGCACGATATCTTTGTCTCTAAATTGGAGGGAAATGGATTTGACTGATAGACCACTCAGTGGATAAGGAATTGGCTGGATGTTCACACTCAAAGAGTTGCAGTCAATGGTTCGATGTCCAAGTGGTGACCAGTGTTTAACATCTTTGTTGGTGACATGGACAGTGTGATTGAGTGCACCGTCAGCAAGTTTGCCAATGACACCAAGCTGTGTGGAAGGAAGGGATGCCATCCAGAGGGACCTGGACAGGAGTGAGAGGTGGCCCTGTGCCAACCTCATGAAGTGAGCACAGATACAGGCTGGGCAGAGAATGGATCGAGAGCAGCCCTGAGGAGAGGGACTTGGGGGTGTTGGTTGATGAGAAGCTCCACATGAGCTGGCAATGTGCACTTGCAGCCCAGAAAGTCAACCATATCCTGGGCTGCATCAAAAGAAGCATGGCCAGCAGGTCAAGGGAGGTGATTCTGCCCCTCTACTCCGCTCTAATGAGACTCCACCTGGAGTACTGCATCCAGCTCTGGAGCCCCCAGCATAAGAAGGACATGGACCTGTTGGAGCAGGTCCAGAGAGGACCACAAAGATGGTCAGACGAGGTTAGAGCACCTCTGCTATGAGGACAGGCTGAGAGAGTTGGGGTTGTTCAGCCTGGAGAAGAGAAGGCTCCAGGGAGACCTTAGAGCAGCTTTCCAGTATCTGAAAGCGGCCTACAAGAAATCTGGAGAGGGACTTTTTACAAGGGCAGGTAGTGAGGGGTAACGGCTTCAAAGTGGAAGAGGGTAGATTTAGATAAGATCTCAGGAAGAAATTCTTTACTGTGAGGGTAGTGAGGCACTGGCACAGGTTGCCCAGGGAAGCTGTGGAGGCCCCATCCCTAGAAGTGTTTGAAGGCCAGGTTGGATGGGGCTTTGAGGAACCTGGTCTATTGGTAGGTGTCCCTGGCCATGGCAGGGGGGTGGGAACTAGATGGTCTTTAAGATCCCTTCCAACCTAAACCATTCTATGATTCTGTGATACTGAACTGGTAAAGCTGCATGTGATCCATATTAACCTTTGACTCTAAGCAAAATAGCTTAGAGCAAATAACCCTTTGCTCTAAGCAACACTTCTCCTCCGCAGTATAAACTGATCTTGAGAGGAGTAACAGAACAGCAAGTAAAAAGCTTTAATCCAGTCATCCAATCCCTGAACATTAAGCTAAAGCTCCAAATCCCATTTTCCTGTTCAGAAATCTTACATAATAAACCCACCAGTTATCCGGATGTAATCTGCCTCTTGCTCCCCTGCTGCTGGCCAGTGTGAAGGGCTCCTGCAGTAGCATACGGGAGTGGGGCATGATACAACTGTGACATCAGAAAAAGATATTGTAACAGTTTGTGGTATTTTTTTATTGTTATAATTGCAGATTTCAGACAGGGTCTTGATAGCTTAAATGCTGGAAGAGGGGTGTGATGTGGGTGGGCCGCTCACTGTGCACTGCGGTGCAGACCAGTGCACGCAGAAAGTGTCTTGGTCCCATGAAATCGGGGTCATACCAGCACCCAGTGGTGCTGCTGTCTTTTGGACTATGTGTGTCTTGAACCATAGTAATGGAAAACGCCGGGGAAGGAGACGGACGTGTGGTGGCAGCGTCACGTGCAACTGGGGGAGTGCAGCAGGAGTGTAGTGTCACACTGCTGCAGCGTCAGCACTTGGTAATTTTGGTATCATCTGGTACCACCTGCAGTCGGGATGTTGTGGTGGTGTCAACATGTTACCTGTCACCAGCATATTGCTGGCACAGCGATTTCTCACTCCACCTGTTCCTGGGTGTGAATAGGATGATTTGCCACCGTTTGGAGCTGCAGATGCTGAAGTGTGGTTTCACCTCTCCCGGCCATTGGCAGGCCTGAGAAGAAAGTCACAGCCTGATTTTGCAAACTCATTTCTCTGGAGTGGAACGTGACTGATCAATATTCAGAAATGCCAAGTGCTCACAACATCCAGCCTGGAGTACTTGGGAACCTGAAAACCACTCTAAGGCAGAAACAATTACAAACCAGTAGACAGTAACCAATTTTCACGCCACTGTGACAAAGCCTTTTCAAATAATTGCTTGAAAATACAACTTTGAAACATGTATTTTCTGCATTTCTAGTGCTATTTATCAGATAAGCATCAAGTTGTTAAAATTAATCTTCATTTACAAATTTCTTTGAAGCAAAACACGACGGCTGTGACTCTACTGTTATTAATCCCTTGAGTTTACCAATATGCGGACATCAGAAGGGATGTTGTTTTGCTTTGATTGGGCTCTTGTGCATAGGAAATAGCACACGCTCTGCCCATCTGCTTCATTAAACTGTAAAACTGGTTCAATTTTTTAACGTATTTTAATGCATAGGCATTAAATATTTTGTGGACCTTGAGTAGCCATCTGGCTTTTGTATTTTTAAAGCAGACTTAATCTCCTGTTCTAGGTTTCTGGGTTGGTTTTTGTTCTTTGGGGTTTATTTTAATTTCTTTTTAATTTGAAAGTCTTCTTACCTGACTTTAAGCCTTTAGATGAAGTTCTTAAATCGGCAGAGAGGATGAGACAAATTTTAGGTATTTCAACAGAACAATTCAGGTCATCCGTCTTTTGCTGTTAATTATAGAGGGAAGCCTGGGTGACTGTGCTCTTAAATTAGATATCTACAATGATGGTGAAATGAGTCTGGATCTTAGCACGGTGAAATGATTTCAGATCCCAGTATAGGCGGGTTAAATCTGAAATACAAGAACATTTTGTGTGTGTGTGTGTGTGTGTTCATTGCTATTAAAAATACATTCTCAATTTTTATAAACATTTCCTATGTATAAAACATAGCAATGTCTGAGTTGGATTTTCTTGAGATGTTTCCCTGCATTTCCTTTTGAATGGAGAGCAAGCAGAAGAAACCAGTTCAAGGAGGAACTAGGCAAGACAGTCACAGCCAGCAAAGAAAGGGAGCTTGGTCTGCAATACCTTTGAACCACTGCTGTGACGGTGTAGGACTGCTGACTAAAAATCATAAGATCTGCTTCAGCACTCAGTTAAACCCAGTGTTGGCATAATTCTGGGGATTTGTTAGAGTTATGTCATGATTTCAGAGTCGGCACAAGCTGCCGGTTCCCAAGAAAGAAAGTGGCATTGTGTCAGTGTGTTCTGGTATCACAAAACGTAAACCTTATACAAAGGAGATTGGCAAAGATTAATGTTTTGTAATTGTGAACAAGAAAAGGAAGCTAAAGACCTTTGTACTGTGTATTTAAAAAAAACCAAAACCCAAAACCAAAACCAGCAAGCTGTTCAGAAAAGTATGTGTGTGGATCAGCATAAAAATTCACTTTTCTGTGTAACGAGAGCCTTAGTGTTGAGTGAAAATGCCACTTTGCTTTGAGTTGTGTACTGGCCTTGGTCATGAGAGCGTTTTGCCATTGTGAGTGTGGGGAACGTACAGCCCACTGACATCTCTGAGGCTTGTGCCAAGTCCCTGAATATCCTTTAAGAGCCACAGATAAATTTTGTAGTACAAATATTAAATTTTTCACTACTGAGATGTTTTTCCCCCTGAAATTTAAAGGAATAATTTGTTCCTTATGCAACATTGCCCAAGCTGTTAACAGTCTTGTTTTATGTTTTCCCTGTCCCATGAAGACAATGGAAGTCATCATCGTAGCAACTCTGTGGCTTTAGAAGGGAAAGACAAAAAGTGTTACCATTCTCCTTGAAGCATCAGTTACAGGACAGGCCTTTTTTTTCCAAGTGTTTTTATCAAGTTGTAGTAGAAAGCTCTTCTCCGTTATATTTGTGTGCTTTCTGTTGGGGTCCAAAGCCAGGTGCACCCTTAGGTGGCTGAAGTCAGAGAAACTGTTCCATGTGTAGACCATGGCAAGCCGTAACTCCAACAAGGAAGGAAAGAGGAGTAAAACACTGGTTATCAGTGACGATATCCGACCCCATTACCCTGAGGTCTTATGCTGTTTGAATGGCTTCACTGGTTGGCATCAGGGTGCTCTGTGCTTGGCTGAAGCAGTTCAGAACTTTGCAGGCTTCATTTTGCTTCGCTGCCTCTGGTTTTGCATTGCAGCCCAGGAAATGTGCTGCAGCCCGTAAAGGAAGGAGGTGACAAAGGTAAATTATTTTTGACCTGTGATCAAATAGACAGTATTTTCAATGGAAAAGAAGAGCAAAGAGACCAGGCTCTATTGCAGAGTCCTCCTGATTTCCCCTTTCCTTCCACACCGTGTCTCCCTGTGTTTTGCTGTGCTGGAAAATAGCTTGTGCCTTGCTTCCCCGCTGCTCCAGCACAGGCAGGCTGTTGCCCAAGTGCTGCCCGACAGCCTCGCTGGGGGCTGCCCCACGTCCATGTGCAAGCACATGATGAAAATTTGTTTGAAGAAATATGGGTGGTGTAAAGGTGAGTATCTGCTACATAGTTTTGGGCCCCTCACTACAAGAAAGACATTGAGATACCGGAGCGTGTCCAGAGAAGGACAACGAAGCTGGTGAAGGGTCTAGAGAACAAGTTTTATGAGGAGTGGCTGAGGGAACTGGGGCTGTTCAGCCTGGAGAAAAGGAGGCTCAGGGGAGACCTTATCGCTCTCTACAACTACCTGAGAGGAGGTTGTAGCGAGATGGGGGTTGGTCTCTTCTTCCAAGTAACAAGTGATAGGACAAGAGGAAATGGCCTCAAGTTGCACCAGGGGGAGATTTAGATTGGGTATGAGGAAAAATTTCTTCACTGAAAGGGTTATCAAACATTGGAACAGGCTGCCCAGGGAAGTGGTGGAATCACCATCCCTGGAGGTATTTAAAAGACGGGTAGACATGGTGCTGAGGGACGTGGTTTAGTGGTGGTTTTGGCAGTGTTAGGTTGACGGTTGGACCTGATGATCTTAAAGTTCTCTTCCAACCTAGGTGATTTTATGAAGGTCTATGGACCAAGCAGGGACATCATGGGATAAAGCCTGGCTGAGAATGTAGCTCAGATACGATTGACAGCAGGAGGAAGTTAAGGAGTAATTTCTTCTTCCCAGCAATGTGGGTTTTTTATCATTGTTCAGCTGTGATGTGAGTACATCTTCCAGACACAATCTCTATATTTTTCCCGCAAAGGAAGAAAAAAAAGATTTGTCAGATAAATGCTTGATTACTTTTCAAGATTTATAGTCTTATCACCCTTTTCATAGTACAAGATTCTCTAATAAAAAGCAGTAATAATCATGCACAGTCTTACTTTATAATAATGTTGTTGGGACTTTTTTGAAAAATGTCACACAGAGAACTCTAAATGTCAGCTAGTCAAACCAAAAGTCATTTCACCATAGCAGTGCTTTTATCGTTATGTGAGATAAAGGAGATTCTGATGGAAGATATTTGCAAAAGATAGGTTTCTAAAACCTTTCTCAGCAGTGGAGCCTGCAGGACACTCTCAGCTGGTACAGCATGTTGTCGAGCTTCAGACCAAAGCTATGTTCAAGTTGATCTTGTTTCATCAACCGCTTTTTCTAAGGTCGTAATTATGTACTGATCTCCACCTGTCTGTCTTCTGGATTTGTGTGTTAAGAAGATGAAAAGCTCCAGATGTTATGTTTTGGAAATAAAAAGTTCTGAACCATCTTATGTTTTAGCTATTTTTGGTTTGCCTCTGGAAAAAATTCCATCTTCTCCATGTACAAATTTTGGTTTCCCGAGTATGATCTTTTTTTTTTTTCCATTTTTTTTTTTTCCCCCTTCTTGAAAGTAGACATCAGCAGCTCCTTCAGTCATAACCAGCTCTCAGGAATTACGGGTACCATAGGGCAGGCTTGGCTAGTGTGCCTTCAGGCTATATGGAGCCATCTTCATAAAGGCAAGAGCCCTAAGATGCAGATAGTATCCCACTGAAAATCAGGATATTTTGCGAATAATTGGCAGTGCATGGCTGGGTTAGTCTTTGCTCTCACCAGTGAAGAGGACTGTTTGCATGCACGGTCCCTGGCTTCTTTGCTGTGCTTTTGCAGGCTGCTCTTTGCTGACGGAGCCCAGCTGCGTCAGGGTGGGTGCTGGTGTCTTTGTCTCTTTTCACGTGCATTAGGGAGTTGAGAGGTGTCGTGTTAAGCAGACGGGAAAGCTCTGGCCCATTGGATGTGGTCAGGATGTGGTGCAAACCACGTGCTCCTCCATGCTCTGCACATCTGACTCTCATCGGTATGCAGTCATAGCAGCGGTGGCACCTTGTGCGTGACCGAGAGCCCCAGGGCTCCTGTCAACTGCAGTGTTTTTCTGCAGCCTCAAAATTTACATGAACATCTGAAGGCAGACAGGGGTCCTATACGTGCCCATTTATATGTATCTATATAATTCTTTGCCAAGAAGTAAATGAGAAGGAGGGTAGAAGGGCATGCTATTTGAAAATGCTTTTGTGCACTGCTGGTAACAAACTGCCTGGGAGTGACTTTGCCCGACTCACCTGTGTGCGGGGGGTGAAGGGCAGGACCTGCTGCTCGGGAAAACCTGCCGGCTTTATGCCGCAGCAATCCAGGAAGGTGTGAGCAAGCCATGGGGCGAGAGCCCAAGACCCCGGGCAAGCCCAGGCGCTCAGCTCTGGGGTGAGCCGTGGGCTGTATTTGCAGGTCGAGGATGGAGCTGGGTCTCTGAAGAGGAGCCTGTGATCGTGTGCAAGGACAGACACCCCAGAAATGCAGATCCTCCCCTGGCTAAGCACAGCCCCCCTCAGGAAGCATGAGCAGCCATCTAGGAAATGGCATTTTAAGAAAGTTAAATTACCAGTTGGAGATAATTGCATTGTATCTTGTGTATTACTTTTGTCAAGGCCTCCTGGATTTAAGTTGTTCAGTTATTGAAAGAGGGAAAAACCCCTGAGAGCTCTCCTGCCTGCAGAAGTCTCGGGCAGGGTGTTGCTGCATCCACAGGGTGCTTGCTGCCTGCACGTCCCGGTGCCGTAACACAGCAATCTGTATTCACATGCTGCGCTGTCATCATAAAACCACAGAGGAAATAGGATCATTACTGTATATTAAAGAATTAATTACGTTGCTTAGTTTATTGGAAAAACTATGTATTGATAGTAGAGAGCATTATCTTGCAGGCAGCAGAGGTGCGTGAGCTCAGTCATGAAGATCATTTCTTCAGTCAATCCTGTACCCTGCCTGAACATCCTTCACCTCTGAAGTCCCAGCTGTGCCCACGTCAGGGGCGGTGCAGAGCTGCGACCCCCAACAAGGAGCCCTGGGGTGCATATCGTATCCATGGGATTTTTCCAAGGGAGGAAGATGTTAATTTTCCCTGGTAATAGACAGCACCTGTTGGTCCTGATCTAAGGTGGGAAGTGAGGAGCAGGGCTCTGTCCCTGCTTGTCTCTTTGGAGGTGTCTGCTTCAAAGATGTATGGTGGATCCAGTCCTCCGCTTCCTTCCCACCCCGGCTCCGGGTCTGCAGAGGGGTGAGAGGGTCTCCTTGTGCCGGCTCTCCTCCTGTTACTGTTTCTATAAGAGGCGTGCTCCTGCGCTGTGTCGGCGGTAGCAGGCTCTTTTCCCCAAAGGCTTGTCAAAGCACCCTCAGTTACCTCTGCAATACTTCTGTTATCTATTTATATATAAGCACTATTTAAAGGGAACAAATGGCCTGTGTGATCATTCTTGTGTTCATTTTTAAATGCATTTAATTCCTGATGCTGACACTTTGTTTTTCAAAGTGGGATTAAAATTGCTGAGGATAAACAGTACCAACATCACATACGGCAATAGTGGGGACCTGTGGAAAGCTCAGCCAGGGTTTCTTATTGACAAAGCCTAATTAAAAATGGATAAAGTTAAAGATTTTTTTTGTCGTTAGTCAAATATCCTGGCACGAACTATCTCTTGCAGCTATTCTTTTTGTGGTAACACAAGGGAACTTAAACCACGAGTTGGTAGAAGGCTTTGATGCCAGTGTCCGTGCTCTCTGGGGACTCACAAAAACCATGGGCTGGAACATGCCATTTCCATGAGCAACACCGCTAAGCCCTTCAGCACAGCTGCCTTCTCTGTATGTATTCTATTTAAAAGTCTTAAATTCATTTCCTGGAGCAGTTCTTCAACGCAGCCAGATTGAGCATCAAAGGATTGCCCAAAGCCCTGGGATAGACCTATTTATTAAGGCTGATTAACGCGATGAATGCGCTGCATCTGAATTAATGGCCCCCTATAAATATTGGGCCTCCAAGAGTTTGTAGAATGTCTCTGGAGAAGCTGGTTAGGAAGCCATTGCTCCATTGCTTTGCATTTATTGTAGGGCTTTTTTTTTTCCCAGTTGATCCTGATTACCTTGCAGTTCTATTAAATTTTACGTTTTATTCAGTGGTTAAATGAATATCGTGTTTATAATAGTAAGGGGTGTACAGGATGTGTTTCAGAATTAAAAGCAATTTTTTGTTTGTTTGTTTGTGGAGGTGATGAGTAATGAGTTATGAACAGCTTTGTGGTATAGCTTGTTTTGCTTTAGGTTTACTGACGAATGGTGTTTTCTTCAACCAGCAAGCTGGCAGGGAATTGCAAACAGTGACCTCATTTATCCGACTCGAGCTCACTCTTCTTGACGGTTTCATCAGCCAGTGGGAAGACGTTTACCGTTCAACTGCTGCCAGCAAAGCTTGCGCTTCTTTTATCTCGGCAGACTCAGTGAATATTCTGAACATTGTGTCAGCTTAAATGGTGTTATACTCACCTTACAGGGTGCCAAATTTTGTTGTTGAGATGAGAGCAGAAGCAGGCCCACAGTGACCGAAGCATCTTAGTTCAGTGATGTGTTTTGTTAGAGGTTTATGCAGCGTGCGCTGTAAGGCTGTATGTAAGGCTGTACGTAATTTGAACCTCACTACCTGGGAACCGTTTGCAAAAATAATGCAGCATAGTGGTTTAGTGAAACTGATGCTTTTCTCCTTTAATAAAAGATGGAGGAAAATCTACACATACGTAATATTATTGCCTTGATTTTTAGGAAAGAAGTTACTGGACCTACTGCAGACTCATCATTTTCATAACTATTTTTAACTTTTAGCATCAAACTCACAAGAATGTTTTGCAAAATTAAGGGTCAGTAGATGAACCAATAGTGAAATGAAATTTATAAAAGAAAGAGTTTATTCCTGCTTTCCTGGAAACAGCAGAGACTCTGGACAGTTACCTGAAGGGTCTCCTCCTCTAGACCCGTTGTTTTCATGTTGTAAAATGATGCTTCTTAGACTTCTTGTACAATACACAAATTGTGTAAAGTGCAAAGTACAATGAAGCCTAACTCCATGTTATGCTGGATAGCAGATATTCAAGTATTTCATTTCGCATTGTTACCTGGTAGCAATGCATACTTAATCTCTGCAGCGTTTGTTGTGGTAGTGAAGGACAGAAGTGTCCTTGCTGCAAGCTGGCAAACGCAGGCTTGTTGATTGCAGATTGGCAGGTTTCTTTGGTACACGTCCTGGCAGTGATTTTGATGTGTATCTTACTTAATGGAACTTCTCAGGACATTTTGAAGAATTAATTAGTGCTGTAAGAGTTCTTATCAACAATATTTACTTAATGCTGTTTAGTTTAAACAAAGGAATACCTACAAATCATAAATAATGGCCATTATCAATAATTTCAGCAAGTTTTCAGACTTTAAAAAGTCATAATTAATATACATAGTGCCTTTTCTGCCCCATTTTGCACTAAGTTCCAGCAGGAGGTATACAAGCAGATGTGATGGTTCAAAGCTGACTGGGGTACCTGCAGCTTGTTTTGGATTATTGGAATAGTTTGGTTTGAAAAACTGAAGATGCTTTTTAGACAACTTCTCCATAGGAAGAGATACTTTTAGGTATTTTTTGTAGAAAGATGCTGGGTATAATATTCAGCATGTATCCATTCATGTTTGAATATCTTGATTACATCACTCTTGAAAACATTTTTATTTTCTATTGGCTTTTTAAAGACAAAATGGCTTCGTTTGTCTTTTCTTCTGTGATTCTGGAGAAAGAAGCTTGTTCCCAGAATGAGAAGCCAGGCAGCCTGCCTGTGTGCTCAAATGCTTAGAGAGAGCTTTGATCTTGAGAGTGGAGGAAAGAAAGGGAATATTCTTCCAGTTGTATGATGCCAAAGCTGCTTGATGAATAAGCAAGACATCCTTGGAGATGTTTCACTGGCGGATCATACGTGAAAGAGAAAAAGCAATAGTAAACTGAATGTAAGAGCCAAGAACTGGTAGATCACCAGGTGCTGAGTCTTCTGCTGGAGCCTGTGCTGGGAAGCTGAACCGCTCAGGTGCCTTGCTGGGCTGTGCATCAGAGATGAAAGCAGTAACGTGCTGGTTTAAGTGCTCAGTGCGCTCTCTGTTTCCCTGAGTCAGGGGGAGAGGAGGCAGAGCACCAGAAGGGACCTTACCAGGGCTGCTCTCTTGGCATAACAGCACGTGGGAGGATGACACCCCAAAAAATTGTAACAGCCTTTGGCCAGTGTCTAAAGCACGTATCTTAGTGTGTCATAAAGAAGTCATTTGCTTTCTACTACCAAGTTTTGTGTTTGGAAGCTTCTTTTGATGTACAGGATAGATGAATTAGTAGGTTCGTGTTGCATCTTTGGCAAACTTGGGTAAATTTTTACAGCCTTTGAGGTTAAAGAAAGGTGGACTATTAGTAGGTTTTTTGAGTAACTGAAATCTCATTGATTTTACTAGCAAGACTTTTCTTAATCATGTAATTAATTAATTGTAAATACTTTTGGCATTGCTGCTATTCAGATTACCTTTCCTGACTTCAGATTCTTCTGGAATAGGTTGAACTCTGATATTTGCTCCAGAGCACGCAACTGAGAGCAAATACACTCATCCCAAAGACAAAAGCAGCTGGTTTGCTGTGGAAGCGTGATGAACTCACTGGATACTCATTTATTCAGTATCTGCTGTCCGTATCACTGTATCAGTGTTTAATCCTTAACAAAGCTGCTTGTTATTGTTCTTATGTCTGCATCTTGGTTTAGAATCGGGACAGCATGAAGTTCCCATACTGTCATTGTGCTGGCCTGATAAAATAATTTGCTTTGCTCTCCTGAATTTTAAAAAACCAGCTTCATATAATTGAAGCTATTTTGATGAGCTTTTTTGTCATCTGCCTCAGGAAATGGTACTTGCATCCTTGACATATGAATTATATTCTGTGTTATATTTCTATGAAAAAACCTATCATTACTTTCTAATTTTAGTTGTTTCTTGTCCGTAGTCACCACAATATAATTTTTATAAACAATGTTCTAAATACCCATGGTTATATATTCTGGTTTTTTTCAAGATACCTAACAGTAAATATAGGTAAGTGTTGGTATTTAAAATGCATGTAAATATTTTTTATAGATAAATACAGATATTTAAATATGAAATATAAGGCTTGCAATAACATATACATGATGAGTATATGTTCTTTCACCATGAATACTCTGGGCACGAAGTACACTGCAAAAATACTTTATTCCCTGCTTTACCCTGAGGTCCTGGTTCCTAGTCACCCAAACTGCCTTCATGTTTGGTCATTCCTGGCTTCTCTTTGGAGAGGCCCAACTCTTTCTTTCAAAAACAACAGCCAGGTGTGTTTCTGGGTTTAGTTTGGTTCAGAGGCTGCTCGTCGCAGGCACTATGGTTGAGACTGCATCAAGTTTCCTTCCCTCCAGGTCCCTGCCCCAGTCTCCATGTATTTCTCCAATACTTCTCCAGAAAGCCTGGCGCACACCCTGGGGACAGGCACTCAGGACTAGCCATATATCTCCTCAGCGCCGTGTGCTGTTAAAACAGACTTTTAATAAAGCGACACAGGGCTGGTTTTATTTTGGGCATTTTGAACCACAAAAGTTCCATGCAAGTAAATAACTATGTCTTAAGGCAACAAAGACACCTCATGGGGCCCAAAGGAGACCTAGATCAAGTTCTGTGCAGCACGGATGCTGCTAGTGTGGCTCTGAGCAGCGTAGGCAAAGCCCTTCTCTGCAAGATTTTTTATGGACTAGAGAGATTGGTATGGTCAATAATTTAATATGCATTTTAAACACTTACTTAGAATCATTTAGTGTATTACATAAGTGGGAGGGGAAAAAGCTATATCTATTTTTTCCAGTTCATTGTTCATGATGATAAAAGAAGTTTTATTAACTTCACAGTTGGTGCTCTTGATTTTTACTGTGTTTTGTTTTAATCCATTTTAAAAGAACAGGATTATACTGTGGGGTTTTTTGTGGTTTGGAATTTTTTTCTCCCCCTGCACTTCTGGTGTTGCGTTTCTTATTAGGAAGCTACAATTCTTCATAAAACGGACGGGTACAATTTTGGCTCAGTATTCAAACCTTAACAGAGCCTTCCGTAACAAGCATGCCCAGTACAGACAGTGAAGCACAGAGCAAGGAGAGTCAAAGGCTCTTCATCTGGGGCAAGAAAAAATGTATTCTCTGTTAGTTTGAAAGCTGAGAATGGCATATAAAACACATTTTCCAGTAGGTAATATGAGAAGGGAAAGGGTAAATACTCATTACAGAAGTTAAAGGCAAATAATACAGCTGAAGAAAAGAGTTCAAGAGACATCCTTGTCACTTACCTTGCCTATGAAGTGGTGTATGTCTATAGTGGAGTAAGGCAAAGTTTTTGGTTTCTTATACTCAGTGCGCTGTGGAGGCTGTGCTGGAACAGGCACAGGTTGGTTGTGCTCATTTGCTTGGGCTGTAAAGCAGAGAACATTAACAATTTTTATTTGTATTTTACTTCTGTGATACTTGTTTTGCTCTGCAGGGTCCTTAGCAGATGAGCAGCAATTCATGAAGATCTGGAGATGTTTGTTTTGATTTATAAACACTGATAGCATGGGCAGTAGAAAATCCTGCAAGTTGGTAGGAAAGGTAGAACCTGAATAGGAAACCGGAGAATATTCAAGAGTTTGGACAAACATGGCATGTTCATAGGAAAAATAACTTGATTAGGCAGTTTTTTTAAGACAAGTTTAGGGATATTTGGTGGACAAGAATAGTAACAATTTGCCACAAAAGTGTATTAAGAGACAGGAAAACGTAGGAAGTTAGTAAAGTGAAGGATAGGGAAAGAGCAGGGAGAGATGAGAATAAGAAAACATGTAAGGAGTGCAGGCAGACACTACTGTCAGAGGACTTCCTCTGCATGATGTCTGCAGACAGTTCCTTTTGGAAAGGAGATTTCTTTGTGGTCCAAACAATAGCCATAGAAACCATCAGAGGTGATTACCAAGGCAACTTGGTAGGATGCTGTGTAACACAGATTATCATTTAAAATTAGTGAAATGTGGTGAGGGTAAACATTGCAAGTAGTAGTTCAGCTTTGTGGTACGTGCATGGAAAGCATCACTGAGTGAACATTTAACAAGAGGCTTTGAAGCTGCATTCATGCCCTAAGCAAAGTTTGAATGCAGACGGATTCAGATGAAGCACTCAAGCTTAACCAAACTTTTTAAGAAAAAACCTGTACATTCTGAAAATAGATTATTGGTATTGAGTAATGCTCAGTTCATTATTGTGATGGACACCTAGTAATCCAGATCCACATTTTCCACACAATAACAGTTATTTGTTCAAATAAGGATGCATCAATTCTCAGAAAGATCAAAGAAATTCTAAGGCTTTTTCTATTGTCTGAATTCCAGGAGGGTGGTTCATTTATCGTGAGAGATCCACAAAATTTAAGAGAGCATTTCAGGATGTGTGGAGAAGTCGATAAAGAATTGTCTGCTTCAAAAAATTTCTTTGTTCAAGTACTGTATGAAAAGAGCTTACAGAAGTAAAGGTCTTCAGTCCTAGAAGGTTTCAGGGCTTACTCAACCAAAGCAATAGCAGCTTTGAGGGATCATCAAGGGCACAGCTTCAAACAATGATTTATACAGAGTCCTACCTTTGGATTCAATCCCCATCTTCTCTGCCTGAGGTAGTTGGCATGCCTCAGCAAAGCCCTCGTCGAGGAGGGGAGCTTTTTGTAATGCTCCCTTCAGTAGGGCCCATTCTACCTTTTCTTTATCATGTGCTGGTTTCAGTCTGCAAATCCTTGATACGGTTTATGAGGTGGGCTGCTGAAGAGGAACTTGTCATTGTCTTGGAAATTTATGTTTGTATGACTCCCATACCTTAAACCAGTGAAATATATCGCACGCCACTGTGCTCTGCCGAAGAAAACAATGGGCTCAGTTTGGGTTTCATCTATGCTGGAATCATCTCCCGTGATTTTGGTATTGCTGCTCCACAGTTGTAGTTGAAATCAGAATCTGGCCTATTGTGTTGTTTAAGAACCTGTAAAAAAAATAATCTAAACCCGGTTAATATTCTTGTGAAGATGCATGCTGTAACATACAGCTTTCTGAAGCGGGATAAACCCTAATCTTCAATTCCATCTTTTTGTCTTTATTTTCTTTTAAGAAGTGGCTCTTAACCCTGAAATAGGGGACTGATTTATGGTAACCTGCAAAAAGAGAATTATTTCCAGGAAATTAAGAACATTTGCAGATGCTGAAATGGGGGAAAAAAAAGCCTTGCATATTTCATTTTTCTGCAGTCAGAAAATGAAAGACTGTTGTGAAAACTCAAACTGTTCATAATCTTTCTCAAAAGTCATCGTCTTCTTAATGTTTGGCAATATATAAAATCTTAGGCATGTGTATGGAATACTAATTGAGACAGTTTTTAAATTAATGTTACCTCAAACATTTTTTGAATCAACTTCCTGTGTCTTTAATTAATCATTAGTTCTCTGGCAGTTCAAATTTCCATATTTTTAAGGCTGGCTCTGATCCATGTTGCCATCTGAAGTACAGAGATCAGAACTCTTCCGAGTAACACAGTGAGGCACCAAACAAATACTAAAACTCGAAATGCCATGTGAATTGTTACCTTCTGCCTAATAATAAACCCCATGGATTTGGCAGGCTGAAGAGAGAGTGTGCAGGCACTGAAAAATACTTCATTTTAAAATGTGCCATGCACTCTAGCAAAGGCAGCACTGTGGGCACCTGTTTGCACTGGAAACCATGGTCATGGGGAGCACCCTGAAAGTTTTCTTGAAACTTGCCAATTTCGATTGTTTGGAAAGCAATATGTGACTGTTCTCCTAATATTATCTTATCTCTGTCACCAACAATCCAAGAAAAATGTATCTTTTAGATAAGACCTATTAGAGAAAAACATTAATAAAAATATCTGTTCAGGATAGATAAGTCATGATGGACATGTAGTGGATGAGAAATAGTATCTCTTGTTAAACTGAATTTAAAGAAATATTTATAAAAAGAGCTTTCTTAGTGGGAGAAAGGTTTGAGAGGGCTGAGTTTTATTACACTGTCTTCAGTGATGTGCACACGAGCAAGATGTGAGGTAGATAATTTTACTGGCTTAGCTGTAGAAGAGCATTTATAGTTATGAATTGTCTCTTCTGCTGCTGCCAGCAAAAGCAGAATTAAAAAATGAGACTTTCTTCCAATAGAAACTTCTTGGCAACATGAAGGATCTTCTAGAGAAGATGAAGGAGCGGGTCCAGAGGAGGCCACGAAGATGATCAGAGGGCTGGTGCACCTCTCCTGTGAAGACGGGCTGAGAGAGTTGGGGTTGTTCAGCTTGGAGAAGAGAAGGCTCCAGGGAGACCTTATAGCAGCTTTCCAGTATCTGAAAGGGGCCTACAGGAAATCTGGAGAGGGACTTTTTACAAGGGCAGGTAGTGATAGGATGAGGGGTAACCGCTTCAAAGTGGAAGAGGGTAGATTTAGAATAGATATTAGGAAGAAATTTTTCACTCTGAGGGTGGTGAGGCACTGGCAGAGGTTGCCCAGGGAAGTTGTTGTGGCCCCATCCCTGGAAGTGTTGAAGGCCGGGTTGGATGGGGCTTTGGGCGACCAGGTCTAGTGGGAGGTGTCCCTGGCCATGGCAGGGGGGTTGGAATTAGATGATCTTTAAGGTCCCTTCCAACCTAAACCATTCTATGATTCTATGATTCTTCCTGGTAGACTGCTTTGTACTTACATAGGTTTAAGATCGGCAGTAGCCTCACTGTCTGTGTAGAGACCCGTTTCTGGGACAACATCAAAAGAAGGTGAGCTGCTGGCATGCTGGTTTTCCACAAGACTGCTTAGGAGATACAGCGTGTGCGTGCCTCACCCTCTGCTAGAAAAGCAGTTTTCCCGCTTCCCATCCAGTTGTCTGGCTCCACATGGTGGGAGTTCAATGACTACAAGTGAGCAGAGTCCATCTCACATGTCTGTAGTTGCCACCGTTTTGTTTGTTACGGCTAGATAGTGCTTTCTTTCAGGACGAGTGTAGAAATAGTGAAGTTTCCAGGAGGAAACTGTTATTTGCAGTGTCCAGCATCGGTGAAGAGGCATGTGCTCTTGTTTCGTTCAAGGCCGCATGGCCTCTGTTTGTGCAGGAGCCGGGCAGCTCCGTGGGTGAGGGATGAGCCTTCAAGCTTCTCATCCCTGTGGTTGCAGCCTCTCTTCAGAGGCTTTCCCCATGAACAAATTTTGATGGTAACCTAGTTGGGTGTTCTCTCAAGCCAGACACTGACCTGTTGTGTATCCTTTTTTCCGCCACTTGTTCTTTCTGTCATATGGGTGGTTCTCCAAAACTATTCCCTTCCATTCATAGCATCACCTGTTGCTTATTAACTAACATCTCTTCCCAGCACCTCAAACCGATCTGTCTTTTAAGAAAGGTTGCTGTGACAGTTTTTACTTTGAGTCAAAACGTAGAGCCTTAGCAGCCTCCTGGCTGGTCTGCATTAGCTGAACCTCTACCTACCTTACTTGTCAAGCAGCTTCGATTCCTCACTTAATTCTTTCTGAGCAGTGTTTCATACCCCTGCTCTGAGTCAGGCACGGGGAATGCTCCACGGTCCTGTGGTTGGGATGATGCTCCAGCTGTAACGATGACACCACCACCACTCTGTGTCCTGACTGTAGTCCTCCTCCTTCCAAAAGTCATTCAAAGCCATTTCACGAATGCAACCTGCAATATGTGTGTGGGTTTGTGCTGATGCAGACTGAAGGTTTTGCTGTCTACGATTTACGCTTCTACCTCTGTGCCCAAGTTCAGCATAAAATGGATCAGTGTAATTGAGATATACTGTGTCCTCCACTCACTTTGCAAATAGTATTAGTTTTCTCTTGAGAGCGAAATTGTCTGTAACTTTGGCCACTACTTCTCTCTTTTGTAGAGTTTTGAGAACTGTATTTTCAGTGTTCTCAACCGTTGAAATAATTTTTTTTAACGATCTGTTATATTTTAATTAAAAGGTCATATCTGAAGACTGAAGTCTATTTTTATGTGTAATGGATCTGCTTCTGGAATGCCTTTGTTCATTAAAATTAGAAAATTAAAATAGAAAAAACAGGCAAGGGAAGTGAGGCATATTATACTATTACTTTCATGTTTGGTTTTGAAGGTAAAACTATGTCAAAATGATAATTAGGTTTTGTCCTCAAAATGGCCTTGCTAGAGTACATGCATTGATGGAAGCAACTCTGGTACTTCTTCCTTTCTGGAGTTAGAGAATTCCTGGCTGAGTAGGCTTAGAGTGCCTCCAACCACTCCGCTAAAATAAAATTATCATACCTAAAACCAGGCTGGCTGTAAGCTGGAAATTCATAGGTGAGGAGTAGAAGCATCATTCTGAAGCCACAGGCTCTAGAATTGATTTTACATTGGAAAAAATGTTTACTAAGAAAAACTGCTATTTACATTAAAACTCTGGACTCAAGCCTCCTGGTAAAATGGCATCCTTGCGAAACTCATTTTGTTTCAATGCTTTTAAAGTCAGTTTTCTTCTGAGAACTTGTGAGATATATTTGACATACAAAAGGTATTGATATGTCCATTTAATCCGATTAATTAAATAACAAAATATCCTATCCTTCCTCTGGTGGAAGAAATTACATATTTGGATAACTTTCCACTGTGGGAAGGCACTTTCCACCCCTGAGGTAGGTTGCTGTTCTTCATATGAGCCCATTTGCAGGAGGAATCAGCATTTCTTCATCTCTTGGACACGCAGCTCTTGCTGGCTGCTTTGGGGCCCCGTAGGCTTCCCAGTTAAGAGGTTGTCTCCCATTGCTGCATCCATCCCTGCATCAGTTAAGTTTTCTGGACTGTGATTTAATTACTGATTCCCAGATATGCAGAATGGCTGATCCTCTTTAATGTCTCAGCTAAGCTTTGCAAATAAGGAATGATTCCAGCCAGGTAGACAGATTTCCTCTGATTACACACTGGGATAATAAAAACGGAAATTAGTGTGTTAGCTCCAAAACAATTTTCAGCTGATATTTATGACTGCTTTTATGCTTTCTTTTTGTTTTTGAAGGGAGAAGGTCCAGGTGGTATAGGGTAGGTTTGCATGCTGCTATGTGTAAATACTTAAGTACAGGGAAATTAAAATGTAGTGCTTTTCATTGTACTTTAACTTGATTAGGACTTCAGTGGAACTCTTTATACTAAGGTAAAGTAAGTAATCTCCACTGAAATAAAGCTTTATTTAGGCGCTATTAATTGCCTGACCCTGAGAGACTGCTGAGGACTTTAGATCAGGTCTGAGGTCCAGCCATGCTTCTGCATGATCCATTCATAACGAATGAAGAATATACAATCCAAATACAGAGTATATACTCAAAATTAGAAATTCACATTAAAAAAAGAGCCGATTGTCTATAAATATGAATTGTTTTACCTCCTCTCTTATGATTATAAAATGAAGCACCTCTGAAGTTTCTGTGAAGCTCTTGTTTTTTGTGGATAATTTTTGTGAACTCTTAAACCTCAAATTTTAAACCCTAATTTAAACAAAAGCATAATTTTTCTCACTCTAACTCAGAACTGGCATGATAATATAATTCTTCCTTGCATTTGCCTCTCAAAAATGAAACTCAAATTTCTAAAAGCTTAGGTTACATTAGTGGATTAGAGCAGAGTCCACAACCCAAACCTGATATTCAAAATTCAATTCATTTCAAAAATTAATGTCTTGTATTCAGGTATGATTTTTACCTTTGATTTGTACCTATGGTATCTGCTCAGGGTTGATCCACTATCTATTTACATTTTTTTTAAAGTTCCTCATTTTCATTTCTGAAAGTTTTTCATTTCTGAAGTTTTGCTTGTTGCTACGGAAAGATGTAGGAGTATCATTGTCCTTCCAGGTTTGTTGTGCTGTATTTTAGTTACGCAGATGTTCATTGTGTATGCATAAAGTTTTAGTATAACGTAGTATTTCCTTGTGAATACTGCAAAGGCATGTAATGTGCTACCTTCATTCAAAAATACAATGTTAGCTCAAAAGAAAGACTTGACAGAAAAGATTTTGGTCTACAACAGCAAAGAACTGTGTGGATTTTATTTGATTGGCAGCACTACTTATTTTTGACAAATCCTTTTTGATGTGAGCTAATAAATATTGCAGCATTAAATCCTGGAGATTACCGGGCGTTTGGAGAGAATGTAAATTGTCTTTGCGTTGTGCATTGTGTGCTCAAAGCACTGCAGAAAGACGGGAGCTACTGAAGGCTGTGTAAGAACTCCGACGGATTCACGCAGTGAGCGTTGCAGACGCATCACTAGTGAGCGCTCTGCGGGGTTCCCTTGCGTGTGTGCTCACATTCAGAGGGACCGCAGAGGTAAGAGTCAGCCCTGCCTCTCCGCTGGAGTAGTTAATACAATCTTACCAGATTCATAGGCATTATAACTCTGAAGATCATTAACATGATGCCTAGATATTATTTTTAAAGAGTTTTTGGATAAAATAGAGTTTACTTGACCGTGAATTAGCTTCACGATGCAACAGCATTGCTCATAAATACAGTTTTTACTCAAAACTTATTTAATACTGTTCTTTTCAAAGAAAGCCCTATGTGCTTATATGCATTAAAAAAATATTAAAAGTTATTCTTACGACCATGAACTTTTGATAAGGCAGAGTGATTTGGCTTTACCTTTCATGTTCTTAATGATCACTGTAGATAACAGGACTACTTATACTTCTAGATAGTAAAACTGTAATGTAGACAAAATGAGAATTGTGGAAGGGAAAAGATAGAGCAAAATGCGGAAAGGTAAAGATGAGAGGGAGGGGAGAGCTTTTGAACAAATGGGGATAATTTAAACTCTCTTTTATCAGTGTTAGGGGTAACAAAACCAAGAGTAAGTGTAGAATAGCGGGCTAAATGGGAAGGGGAGTAAAATTTCAGTCACCTGCTACAGCAACTGTTCTCTGCTTGTACTTCCCAGTTTTACCAAACAGAATAAGGAAAGTGATTTTCCGAATGAAGTGAATGTTAATGAGGATTTTAGTAATATAAAGAGAAGTCTTAAAACAGTAGTGGCAAAGTTCAAAAGGTTTGCGTAGATACACCTGATGACTGAATTTGGCTAATGCATTGTAAAGCAGCAAGCCAGATGGTATGAATCCAAGAATTATTAAAGACTACTGGAAGTAATTGCACCTCCGGTGGTCATTTTTAACATCTCAGTTGTGAATGACTGAGTAGACTGGGGCTGTGGTTTTCCTCAGTCCTTCAGCTGGATGATTTCTTCTGCGGCACAATGACAAAATGAAAAGCCTTCTGGGGACTTAAGAAATGAGTCAAAAAAAGACTTAAAATACTGCTTGATGAATTTTATTTTATGGGTTTTATTCTTCTGAAATGGACAAGCACTCAATATTCAAATAAAAATCTTAAAGTGCTCTGAAATACACTACAAGGATGTTGCTGTTCTCAGTCCACTGAAAACTTCATTAAGATATGTGTATAATCTTCTTTTTCTTTCTAAGCTTACTAAGATTTTCTAATTACATTAATATAACTCTGCTAAATGCTATGCTTTCATGAAGCTTTAGGCACCTAGATTTGCCAGTCCTACAAAATACTGAATTTCTGAATTTATGTGTTTTGTCTTCTAAGGTTTTTTTTCCACAGAATTTTCCATTGTTTTAGTATAACAAACACATGATACCAGCTTCAATAGAGACTTAGATGGAAAGTTGACAACTGAGATAGAAGACTTGTAAGTAAGGAAAAAAATAAAAAAGTGGAAATGCACTACATCCTCACATTTTAGGCATCTCTTCAGGTATAATCATTGTATTTCTGTAATGGAAAATTTTCGTACTCATTCTGAGTAATATTTAATTTTCCTTTGACCTTGTATCTATATTACGTGGTATATTAAGCTACAGTCAGGCTCAGAACCCCTTGTAACTGATAAAATACCTCAGTTTCGGCAATTTTTGTGGGGTGATTTTGGTAGAAGGCAAAATAAACTGAGGGGGAAAAGAGCATAGCTGATGTTTTGGCTCCTGCTGGTGCCTGTGTTTCTGCTTGAGTTAGCATAAGCAAAACATTTTTTAGTGTCCTGTAGAATATGCCACCATTTACGGTGCTTAATGAAGTTTTACCTATCCTGTGATTATCAGTCTAAACTAGGTATAAAAATTACTGTTGTAATCTCAGAAGACAGTGACCCATAAAAGATGTATGATTGAAAATCAGATATACAATTGAAAATGTGATCATTGTTTCTTTAAGTACTCATTTATGTGTTAATGCCGTCTGGCAATATCTAGAGCTGCCCTGAATTTAGCTGTCATTAATTAGCTGATCAGGTACAGGTATCAGGATAGATGTGGGTTGTGAAGATACTCTCCTCTGAGATGAGAGTGGCCTTATTATAATTTATTTTTCTCGTAAGAATGAGTCTTTTGGAAACCCTGTCACAGAGAAAGGAGTCACTGGGGAGGCAGAGCCGTACACGGTTGCTTGTGCTGTTTGAGGCAAGTGAATTTCCACTTGCTCTTCCTTGTGCCTATCGGTTCCTATCTGACAGGGATTTTCAGAATCAGTCTTCCACATTTGAGCCGCAATTAGTGGTACCGATGATTTCTTCCATTCATGTGCCTAATTACCTGATGGAGCCTGCAAATCAACTTGGCTGCAGTCCGAGCACGAGTAATTGCACCTTCAATTTTGAGCACAAGTGGAGGAGTAGGGAAGATTTGCAGCCGTAATGCGTGGTCATGAAGGAAACCACCGAGTATTGTTTGTGGGCACTTCCTGATAAAGCGACCGTAGTTAAGGCATTGATTTGATTCTTCTCCTTTGTCCTATAACAATAGCTTGACCTATAATCTCAATCATAGGTTTTTCTTTTCTTTGTAGGCTTCGCATTAACACAGTAATTACTGGGTGGCTGGTGTATGGCAATACAAGAATGGGTCTAATTTTTTTAAAGAGTTTGTGCCCTTTTCTTGCTTGGTATGCTGAAATATTGAAGTTGCAGTCTTAAAATAAATTACTTGACCAAAGCACTGAGGGTTTCTTTCATTGCTCACTTGCAGTGTTACCTAAATAGACAACTAATAACCTCAGGGAATGCATAGAAGATGGGAAATAGAACATTCTTATTGCGATGTCTTGCAGTGCATTGACTACTGGCACAGATATATTTAGAGAGAGGAGGTCAAGTGGAAGAGGGGTACATTTCTTGGTAGATGCTGAGTGGTATATAGACAGCTTTTGGGTAGACTGCAATTTCTGATTGGCTCTTTGGTAAAGGCACCCAGAAGAATTAATATATACATTTTTAGTAGATTCCTGTCTCAGAAGCTGACATATACAATTACTGTTGATGCAGCTGTACTTTGCAAAACTTTTCATTATTCTCTTCAGATATCTAGTTTTTTAATTCACTTTCTCCATTCTTTCTTAAAAAAACAATCTAACTTTCTGCTTGTAGTAAGGCATAAATACTCATCATAACTGCACAGAATAAAAATACTCAGATAATAAAATTACCAAGTCAGAATGTCCTAGTTCAATTTTGTTGCAAAATCTAGTTTGCAGTATGCTTTCCAATTTTATTTTAATCATATGAAGTATTAAATAAATTAATGTATATGTACTCCTCTCCTGGTGGAAATGATAGAATAATTACCACCAACAACTGTTTTGCTAGGTCAAAAAGATGACTGTTATAAAATTGCCCTAGCTTACTACATTCCAACTGTGTTACATGCAGCCATTTTGATATATTTTAATTAAGAATAACATCAGCAATGTAGATATGCAGTTGTTGTTACACTGGATTAGAAACTTCAAATACTTTTCCTGTAAGATGTATTGCCTCAATTTCTTTTCCTGCATCATGTTGAAACATCGTGATTACAATATCATGTTGTTTTACAAATGAATCTCTTGTAGACAGGTAGTCTTTATGAACTGATGGGATTAATACACTTATTTCCCTTTCAAATGTGGGATAGGCCATGCTTTTTGCCCTCAAAGACTTCTGTAGAAAACATTAAAGGAAACAGGACTCCAGGTTACTGAATGATTTGATTTTAGAAGCTGAGCTTTTTTACTGACACTAGTTTTCATGAAAAAAAGTTCGTGTAATGCCCCATTCACCCCCAAGAAAGCCTAGGGGAAAAGACTATGCACAGAGAAATGCCTTGGGCTGTTCTGTTGCTAAGAGGTATGATGGGGTTATTTGCAAGGCTTGTGATGACCATGACAGCCACGGAGGGGGAATTTCAAGTTTTGAACTAGCTGGTCCATCAGACCAATTCGTGTGAGAGTCAGTTTTGTAGAACCACTTTCATTTTGTTTTGTCCCTGTTGTTTTTGTTTGTTTGTTTGTTGTTTTTTGGTTGGTTGGTTGGTTGGTTTTTATCTTCTGACTGCATTGGTGGGGAAGTTAGAAAGGATGGAGTTCAGTCTCTGGGCTTTGTTTTCCCACTCAGCGTGCTGCACAACAGCTACTTCTGTAGCTGTTTGTGTTTCCACACACTGTTGTACCCAGCAGAGAGGCATGGGGATTTGGCTGCATGTCTCCACAGTCTTTGACTTGAGGAGTTGCCTCCTCCAGGGGCCACAGTAGCCAGAAATCATGGGTGCAGTATGTAGCCAGCTGCTCACTTTGTCACTCGGTGTGTGTCAGGTCTGCTTTAAGGATCTTTGGGCTAGTTTGAATGTTACTCAAAATCTTGATCCTGTGGGAACAGCTAGAGCTGCTGGAAGTTGTAACCTCATCAGTTGTAATATAGCTGTTCCCAGAAAATTTAATAAATTGTTTGCACAAAGGAGACAAGGATATAAAGGATTATTCAGTTATTCAAGAGGGAATAAGGAGCTTGCGGTACTGTGAGCTGTAGAAAACAGGAAGAAACCCCACAGGTGAAGAATCAACAGAAAATGTCCAGGAGGAAATTTTCCTGCAAAAGTTGGATATTAACTGCACCAGCACTTTTGATACCATTTACTTTTTGTGAATGAGCTAAAAAGTAATTCTTGGCAGGTTTCCACAAATTTTAAAAGACATTTGTTAATCATTGCCACTTATCTGTGAAGAAATCCACACTTAGTTCTGTGGGTGGTTTGTTTGTTTTAGTTCATTTTTTTCCTGTCTCTGCTCTGAAAGTGGTTTTTATTTTATGAACATTCAAGATTACCTCTGAACCCATTTTTGCATGGCGTGATTCTGGAAAAACTCTCCTTTTGTAGCTTACTAAATAAATTATTCAGATTAGTTGTCCATATAGGTCTGAATTCTAACTTCCAGTAGCTCGTTTTTTGAGGACAGGCTGAATATGTTCATTGAGTCTCACTGAAAAATAAGCAACTCCTTACAAATATTTAGGAAAAGCAAATAAAGGCTGACACTTCTTTAATTATTAGTCTAGAGAATCATGGAGTATCCCAAGAATCCATTTCCTTTAAAACCTACAGTACATCTCTGTACGTATATTTAAGAAAGCCACAGTATTAAAGCCTGTCTGGTAGCCCAACACCTTCATTTGAGTCAAATATTGTCCTCTGCCTTCAGACATTTCAGTAGGAGTTGTTCAAGTGGATCTGAAGGAATTATTTGGCTCTTATATTAAAGCTCAGAGCCAAGGAGAGATTTTGAACTGAGTATCTGTTGTGAGTACTGGATCTGTAGACAGCAAATTACCTTCAGTGCATTAATGGAAAAGTCAGTGACAGGACTGTTTTGAACTTTTCATCCAATTTAGCTCTGCCAATGGCCAGGTACCCACCTCTACATAGGTAAGATCTTTGTCTACTTTCTCTGGCTCTGTTTAACTGACTTCTAATTGTAACTCTTCTAACTCTCAAAATGGCAAGAAACCAAAAAGGAATAGATAATATATATTTTTAGAAAATTCATCCTTGCCTTATTTGTAGAAGACGTTACTCTGGAGAAAATGAAAGGTGCCATTCATTTCTTGCTC
>VFFE01007101.1:576832-689505 GCA_008921705.1 Burhinus oedicnemus | reverse complement strand
TTATTCAGATTAGTTGTCCATATAGGTCTGAATTCTAACTTCCAGTAGCTCGTTTTTTGAGGACAGGCTGAATATGTTCATTGAGTCTCACTGAAAAATAAGCAACTCCTTACAAATATTTAGGAAAAGCAAATAAAGGCTGACACTTCTTTAATTATTAGTCTAGAGAATCATGGAGTATCCCAAGAATCCATTTCCTTTAAAACCTACAGTACATCTCTGTACGTATATTTAAGAAAGCCACAGTATTAAAGCCTGTCTGGTAGCCCAACACCTTCATTTGAGTCAAATATTGTCCTCTGCCTTCAGACATTTCAGTAGGAGTTGTTCAAGTGGATCTGAAGGAATTATTTGGCTCTTATATTAAAGCTCAGAGCCAAGGAGAGATTTTGAACTGAGTATCTGTTGTGAGTACTGGATCTGTAGACAGCAAATTACCTTCAGTGCATTAATGGAAAAGTCAGTGACAGGACTGTTTTGAACTTTTCATCCAATTTAGCTCTGCCAATGGCCAGGTACCCACCTCTACATAGGTAAGATCTTTGTCTACTTTCTCTGGCTCTGTTTAACTGACTTCTAATTGTAACTCTTCTAACTCTCAAAATGGCAAGAAACCAAAAAGGAATAGATAATATATATTTTTAGAAAATTCATCCTTGCCTTATTTGTAGAAGACGTTACTCTGGAGAAAATGAAAGGTGCCATTCATTTCTTGCTCGAAGTCAAAACTCTACTTTGGATGGATTTCTGCCAAACTTTTAAGATATTCAGTGATTTGCTCTCACCTTTATTAGTACAAATATTAAAGCATGCATGGAGTGCATGACAACATCATTGCTTTTCACGGCACTGTTATTCTCTTGTTAAGAGTATGACAGAGGCCCTAAAAACATTCTTTGTTTAGTAGTGCCCAGTCTTCCTTTTAATCACAGTGCTGTTCTGTTAAATTGACTTTACAAAAATACATTAAACCTGATTTCTCTGATTTCTGTTGTTTGCTGTTTGTCATTTCCCGTACTGTAACCACTATGCAGGAATGTGTCCCAGAAATGGTTTCGTTCTGGCAGTGATAGCACTTGCATGGGTCAGTAAGAAATGAGCATACTACAATATAGGTAACTTTGCTTTAAAAAAACCCCTGTACACTTCAGAGGAAGCTGTGATTGCTACAGCAATTACTAATGCCATATTTGTCTTGCCTGTTCTAATCATCTACATTTTTTCCTCCAAAAAAATGTGGTGAAACACAAGTGGAATATTACTTTATCTTTTTGTGCAGTGCAGATGTATCCTTCATGATTTAACAAAAAGTGTAAATCTGCCACAAGAAATAACTCAGCTATTGCTATTTGATACTGCTTGAAATAATATTACCGCCCCCCCAGCCACTAAAGGCTTTGGGCTATGGGCACCCAACGTAAGTTGCAGTAATACAGTTTATTGCTCTTCTGTATTCTTTATGCTTTCATGCTAAATGAAGAGCTGTATGTAAAGTAGGCGCTCCATGCAGAATAATAGAGTATCTGTTCCTCTGTCATCCTTTGTTTTTCCTCTCTGTCCTGCTTTATCTCTATTAACTCCACAAAAAACAGATCTAGGCACCTTCTGTGCTTAATTCTGTGTGTTCCTTACAGGGCTGGAACTTCCCAGCTATGGCAGCAATAGGAGCTTTAACCAAGAATCAGAAGGTCACAAGGGATTATTTATCCCTACAGCCAAAGGTTCATTTGACTTGTTTATCAGAATGTTCGAGCTTTGCTAGATCAGACCTTAATGTATCTACTCAGTTCTTCAGCTTTCAGTGAAAAGAGGACATGGAAAAGCTGGCCAACAGAAGCATCTTGACTCTTAATCCACTCTCTGTTTCAGAGAGGCTGTGGTTTCCTGCTATACTGAGGGTGGCTACGATATGATCTCATTGAAAGGAATTAAAAGATAATGTGGGGTGCAATCATTAAACGTAGATGCAAGAGAGCGTAGCGAGAAGAGGGCATATGTGCCTGTGGTAGGCTGACCCATCCAGCAGCCGAGCTCATTCCCCTGCAGCGGGACCAGGGAGAGAATAGGAAGAGCAAAAGCGAGAAAACTCGTTGGTCCAGATAAAGACAGTTTGATAAGCGATAATAAGTAATGCAAAGGCATCGCTCATCTCCTCCCACAAGCAGACCCATGTCCAGCCAGTCTCTGAGCAGTGGCCACTTGGAAGACAACCCCCATTCACCCTCTACCCCCACCTTTATTGCTGAGCATGGCATTACATGGTATGGAGTATCTCTTTGGCTAGTTCATTTCAGCTGACCCAGCTGTGTCGCCTTCTGTCCCACATGCCCCCAGCCTACCTGTTGTGGGGTTAAAAAAAAAAAAAAGAGAAAGCCTTGACGCTGTACAGGAACTGTTCAGCAATATCCAAAATGCTGGTTTGTTATCAACACTGGTTTAGCCACAGATCCAGAACACACGGCACCATATGGACTGCTGTGAAGAGAGTTAACACCATTGCAGCCAGACCCAGTTCAGTACGCTGGTCTGAAAATCCCCCTCCATGCATGAACAAGCTGGCAGCAGAGGTGAACCTAGCAGGATCACAGCTCAACACTTTATAATCCTTCAACTGAAGCAGATGAGATCTGAATCAATACTGAGAGGATTCATGTGGGTAGTTGGAAAATGTGTTGATGAAACGAATCTCAAAACCTGAAGTGATAGACTATTTTAACTTATTCTAGTTGAGGCAAACATAATGTTTTAAAGATCTTAATGTTTTTTCTCCTACTTCCTTTAATGAAGCTTGCCCTAGGCTAGGTGCTGATGGGCATGCCTGCATGGCAGAACTGTCTTAACACCTAGAGAAGAAGAGCGCACTCTGTCCCACCAAGAGGCATTCCCATTTTCCTTAAATTAGTCAAGAGCTACTAAGTTATTGGGTGGCTCACATTTCCCCATGAAACATAATGGATAAAGGGCCTTTGAGGTGTTTTAAGTAAATAGAGTTGGCCATTAAGGTAAGAAGAGTTTGCCGGGGGAAAAAAAAAAGCTGGATTTTTACATTATGTTGAAGTACACTGTTGAAATCAATGAATCCTGTAAAACAGCCAAGAAATTCCTGATAAGTTTTTTTTTCTCCTACTACTTACTGTATTTGCTTTTTAATTGAGTAGAATATATGTAAGGAGATGATTTGCTGACCCATAGTCTTTCTATAAATGCTTTTTTATAAGCTCTCTGTGTGTGTATGTGAAAAATGTAATGTCGTTAGTGCTGTGAGGACTTGCATTGTTTTTAAGTGAACTGTGATGTTGGTTCCACTGGGTTATTGTCTATGTTATCTCTGTATAATACAGTATATAGTATCGAATCTACAAATTTCCTGATCACCTGTCTGGTCTTTTTTCCCTGACAAAATGCAGGAGAAAAACATATCTTTATTTCTGATGAATTACAGTATTCCTCTGTGTTATGGTTTGAGAAATACACAACAATTTATTGTCGTTTAGACAATTATTCTATTACGCGATGACTCCTCCCCACCTGGGAAGGGGAATCAGGAAGAAAAGAAGGAAAACCAGGGGTTGAAATATAAATAGATTTAATAGAATAAGACTAAATAATTAACATCAATAATACTAAGGAACCAGTATTAATCCCAATACCAATATGAAATATACATGGATTATACTCAGCCCATTCTATCAGTCAGAAGCTGTGCACTCCCAGCAGTGGACAGCAAATGTCGGACACTGCGAGTGCTATGGCTTTGGGAGGAAGGGAAGGGCTCAAGGGACCAGCACTGGGGCAAGAAGTTCTCAGGATCACTGCCATCATAGAAGAGAGGAAAAAACCAAACTTCTCAGCAAATTTTCTAATTTATATTGAACATGTTGTTCATGGTATGAAATAATCCTGTTGGCCAGCTTGGGTCAGGTGCCCAGGTCTCGCTCCTCCTCATCCCTGCACCTGGCTAACTCAAAAACACTGAGACCTTGAAACGCACACACCATAGCTGGCTATAAAGTAAATATTTTCACAAATTCAGACACTACAGTCTTCTAAAAGTGCAGTTTTCCCAAGACTAGAAGAGAAATCAGTCCTGTGTCACTCAAACCAGGACACTCTCCTTTAAATAAAATTCAGTTTTTCAGAAAAGCAGGTAACTTAGCTTTTCACAGTCCTCTTCAGAATTAAATGATAAATTCCTATCAGAGCCAGGTGATAATGGCCAAATAATTTTGTTTGCTACAGTTTTGTTCACAAATATTTACATAAAGAGATGCTGGTTTACCATTCTCGCATGACCTTGAGAAACTCATCTAACTTTCTACTACCTTAGGTCCCCCTAAACGCAGAGATTACAGTGTTCCCTTTCCTGGTACTGACACTCTTTGTCTTATTTATATTTTAATTTATTTATAGGAATGTTGCCTTGAATAATATTTAGCTGTATATATACTCAGTGATACATGTATGTGCGTACATATATATATGTACACAAAGGCTTATTAAGGCACATTTGGATTTAAATTACTTGTTTTATTTGCAAGTAACTTCTGGGTAAATCTGAAAACAAATAGAAGAATATCAATGTAAATTGGCAAAATAACCTTTACAAATTTGTTCCATATTTTCACAACTCCTGATTTAATATCACTGATCTAAAAAAAATGTTTTTGTCAAATCCATTCTCGAGGACTCTTAAATGGCATAAAATGAAGCTTGTGTACAGATACCTGAACAATGAGAAACTCCAAAAGGCGATTTTGGTTCTTCTAATCTAACAGTTGTCTTACTTTAAAGTTATGCTCCAGTGCAGAACTTGGTGTTATACCACTAAATATAGGGGCACTGTATTCAATTTAAATTGTAAAATTATGTGGCATAAACCTGAATTTGCCTTATGTGATGTTACTGCAGTATGGTAACCTTTCCTGTTTTTCTAACCTTCAGTGAAATGTAATGTTATGTTGTCAAACAGATTCACTCATTAATGCCAAAATCCTGCACGTGGGTCAGGGCAATCCCAAGCACAAATACAGACTGGGCGGAGAATGGATTGAGAGCAGCCCTGAGGAGAGGGACTTGGGGGTGTTGGTAGATGAGAAGCTCAACATGAGCCAGCGATGTGCGCTCGCAGCCTGGAAGGCCAACCGCATCCTGGGCTGCATCAAAAGAAGTGTGGCCAGCAGGTCAAGGGAGGTGATTCTGCCCCTCTACTCCGCTCTCATGAGACCCCGCCTGGAGTACTGTGTCCAGCTCTGAAGCCCCCAGCATAAGAAGGACATGGACCTGTTGGAGCGGGTCCAGAGGAGGGCCATGAAGATATCAGAGGATTAGAGCACCTCTGCTATGAGGACAGGCTGAGAGAGTTGGGGTTGTTCAGCCTGGAGAAGGCTCCAGGGAGACCTTATAGCAGCCTTCCTGTATCTGAAAGGGGCCTACAAGAAATCTGGAGAGGGACTTTTTACAAGGGCATGTAGTGATAGGACAAGGGGTAATGGCTGCAAACTGGACAAGGAGAGATTTAAAATAGATATTAGGAAGAAATTTTTCACTCTGAGGGTGGTGAGGCACTGGCACAGGTTGCCCAGGGAAGCTGTGGATGCCCCATGCCTGGAAGTGTTCAAGGCTAGGTTGGATGAAGCTTTGAGCAACCTGGTCTAGTGGGAGGCGTCCTTGCCCATGGCAGGGGGGTGGGAACTAGATGATCTTTAAGTCCCTTCCAACCTAAACCATTCTATGATTCTATGAAAATCAACTATGTCAGTTTTAAAAGTCATCTGTTATGGGACGTTGCAAATATATTGAGAAATAAAAATACATTTAAAAGCTTTTTTTGTCTTTTTAAAAGAAAATCAGGCAAAGTATAATTTAGTTTCTGAGTAATGAAAAGGACAAATTCTAATGAACAACTTTGTTGATATCTGTAGAAAGAACTGTAGGTATGCAACATGTATAGCCTGTACTCATCCATTTTTGTATGTCTTTTTTGTGATATATTATTTTACTTGATTGGGTGATTTTTCTTCAATGTAATAAGAATTGAAGAAATATGTTACTATGTTGTGACATTTCATTAAAGTTTGGATCAATAGGAATTTGTAAAAATACCTTTTTGGCCATAAATGACCGTGCCAGCATTCATATAACCTTCTTCCTTTATATCATAGTAACCTGCAATAAAATCATGTTTGTGCCTGCTGCTTTGCTATCTTTTTCTGTCCTTGGCATTACTTGCTTTAGTAAAACACATTAAGAATTTTCTTCAATTATGGCAAATGAATTGTTGATTTCCTTTAGATACTAATGATGCATGGGCTCACTGGAAATGAGCTGCTTGCTTTATTTCCATGTAATCTTGCAGGCAGTCTTCAAGATACAGAGATAGCTTTTCATATTCAGACAAAAACCTCATTATCTTCAAAATGAGACTTGTGTGAGGAAGGGAAGATACAGCACAGTGTGACTATTGGAGCTTTGGTCTGAGGGGGAACATAACCTGGAGTCACAGCAGGGCTAGCAGTGAGCCTCAGACCCCCAAAAGGGTGACTCCTCTTGACAACCAACTGTCTGGAGGTGAGATTTGCAGGGGAGATTGGATGAGTGTTGCAAATAGACGTATTTAATAAAGCAGGTGTTCAGTAGCTGTTTTACATTGGAACTTGCAAAAATCCCTATAGGTGGCTATCTGTAGCTTTCATGTAGCTAAGTACTTTTGAGTCTCAAGATACTTACGCACAACTTAACAGAACATCATTATTCTCCAGGTACTTCTGCTGGACTGGAAAAAGAGTACAGTATTTTTACTTCTGAAACTTTGTTAGAAACAAACTATAAAGGATTGTGAACACAGGATGAAAAGGCACAACTTCGAAATACTGAGTCTCAATGAAGTTGCCTCTGATGCTGCAATAACTCTACGTGGCATTGTAACTCTTCATAGACGTGTGTTACATTCAACTTGGCTCCCAAAAGCCAAAGGAATTCCCTGGCCTGCTGTAGCTTGTCTCCATATCATGACTGGGTTTTATTTCAAATATAAACTAGTTTTGTCATCCATTGTTACTTTATCCAAGTCTCCCTCTGCCCCAGCTACTCAACAGTCCTTATGGCAGTATTTTCCATGACCTGCATTTTACATATTTTTTTAATATTGTGCACCATGATAGTTTGCTTTTCCCCTTTGCTCTTCCGTGCTGCAAATGTGAACACTATTATGTTCATAAAAAAAGGTGGATGGCCACAAATTTTAACTTGAGCAGGTGCCATGCTGTTTTGATCCATTGTGCTGACCCCATTTTCTCCCTGCTTTTGTATTTATTGCATGTATAAGTAACGACCAAAACTTTAAACTCATCTACTGTGATTAGACCTTGAACAGGGATTTCAGTAGAATGCTTTAGAAGTTAAGCTTTTACTTGTTTGTCTAGTGTAATAGCTAGCTCGTTGTGTTTGAGTAAATGTTACAAGGTACACCACAAAACGAGATGGAAGATGTGAAATGCATTCCTAATGCTAGCCATGGTACATTAAATAGATTCCATAAATGTTTCTGACCTTTTTTTGAGTAGTCAGAACTAAGGGTGTTGACAAAGCTCTTCCAAAATACCAAAAATTACCAAAATTCAGTTTGTGAATGTGCATTTGCAGGTCCAGGAGAAAAATCTCTCTGCTTAGAACAAAAATGATTAAGGCTGAAAAAAAGCACAACATGTTTTGCAAGGTTAAGAAAATACATAACTAGTGTGGGTGATTAACACTTCTCAGAATGACTTATATGTGCACATTTATTCTTTTAGTTTATTTTTACTGAGACAGGGCTGGGTTTTGTTTTGTTTTATTTGTTTTGGATTGGGCTGGGGTTTTTTTTCAGTTTGGCTCTGCAAAAGGAGGGGTTTCTCTTACCAGCGCAGCCCAGAGAAATAAAAATAGGAAGACAGATTGTTCCCATATCCAAATCCCGCACCTGTTCTAAGCTGGGTAATTGCTAACAAGCTGCTCTCTTTTTAAAATGCCCGTTATCCACAGAGCTGACGGAGAGTCATGCATTCCTGTGAATGTGGCATTTTACAATGACTCTGAAAAGAAGCGCCAACATTTTGATGAATAAAGATATTGACCGGGGAAAGTAATTGTATGACCATAATCATTCAGACAAGAACTGGAGCAATAGGATCTTGTAACACCGCGAATTGTAAAGGGAGCATGAGGGATGAAAATGATAGGTATTTATGCAAATGGATTATAACTGTCCAGTGCCACTTTGTGGATCTCTCCTTTAGTCTCTCTTGCTCTCTAGGCCATGAGATTACTCAAAAACAGCTGGGAAGGAATGGATGCAATCATTTAATCACAAATTCTAAATGCTTCCTGTGGTAATTTTGCTGCAAATAGTACACTGCAAAATCAAAGCAGGTAGTATTTAATATCAGTTGCAGGATGAGCAATATAAAGAACTCTGGTAAGACTGCTGTCTTTTTATTATAATTATCCTGGGTCTGTCTTTTAACCTGAGATACAACCTGAAGCTGTTTGTCTTTTTATGTTTATCACCTTTTCTTCATGTTTGGGGAATGCAAATGGTAGTGTTTAATGAAGTAGATGCTGGAGGAGTCATTAAGTGATACTGTCGTGATTACATCTAAACTACAGAGTGAGACTCATTCTCATTCCTACTGCAAAGCAATTACATTTGCTTTTCCTACTCTAATGCACTTTGCCCCTGAAATTCTTGCCAAAATAAGGGAAGGCTGTGATTCTTCTCAGAGCTTTCCTCTGTAGGTTTTGTCCTGGTAACAGTACAGGAGTTTAAAAAAAAAAAGAAAAGAAAAAAAGGAAGAAGACAATTCATTCAAGGCTTCCGAAGATGCTATGCTGGCAGAAACTGGTACATCCCGTGGCTCCTCTAAGAAAGATCCTTTGTCTACCCTTAGTGCCCCAACACAAAACCAGGCGACCACGCGACGCTGCTGCAGCTCAGTGCTGATGGGTTTTCTGTTTCAAACACCCACAGTCTGGGGGTAAACACCAACATGCATCTGCATGCTTGTACCACTGAGCACATCAACCTGGTAAAGTTCACTCCAGACTGCAGAAATAATTGCAGAATCTCTGCTTTAGCTTTGAGCTGTGCCCAGCTGTACCCAGCAGAAACAGTTAAAACTGGTGGAATTCTTGTTCTTAATTTTGGTAGATAAATGCGTATTTTCTATATTTGACACATCGCACCATTTATCAGCTAGGTCGATTGCAGCATGGGCAGGTTAGTTCTATGAGAAAAAGCAGTTTAGTTAAACACGAGCTCTCAGGGTTAGTGTGTCTCTAAGTTTGTTTTTCACTTTCTCTCCCAAAGGGGATGCTGCATTTTAACTAACCTGCCTCTTCTGGAAAAGCCTGGCAGAGGCACTCCTTAGTCCTCAGGCTTTAGCCGGTGCCTGTCAGTGTGCCTGCTTGCACCTGGCAGTTTCCTACTGCTTCTGTCATTATTTCCACAGTACAAATTGTATTGTGGTTTACATAAATAGTTTTCCAAGAAATCACGAAAATGCTATTAAGATAATTCAAAAACCTGACTTATTAATGCAGCATGTTATGGAAATATTTTTGGACCTTTTGTTGTCTCCTTAGTTGTATGCTTGCTAGAAAAAATATGTCTTAAAGGCTTTTTATCTTCATTGATTAACAATAAAACTGTGCAACTCCATAAGCTTTAGGAAGGAAGCTGTTATTTTTTTTCTGCTTATGCTGCTTACAAGAAAGATTGTAAGTTTATTCAGGTAAAACTATGGAAATATTTGAGGCTTTTTTTTTTTAAGGTACTACATCTATTAATTTAAGTGATTCTTTTTCCCAAATCGATATCCCCAATACTACTTAAAAGGAAACAGCACTCTTAAATTATAAGCACTTGCATTTCTGTGTCAAGGCATAAAAAATATTTCTATATGAAATAAATTTAATGGAAATTAGTTTCAATTTGTTATTTCTGTTGTAATAGGAACTTGGGTTCTATCTTCTTGTTAGATTCAGGTGTAACACCCATTATGGAGGTAATTTTGTAGTTTTTTGTTTTCAAGATGAAACATCCACGTCAAACTCTGTATTCCATTCAGAAATAGAGAACAGCTCCTCAGAACTGCTGAACGAGGTTACATGCTATAGATAGTGAAATTCAAAGCTATGTCCTGCTGGTACTTAAAAGATTTTCATGCTTGTAGTGAATCAGTTCATCATCAGTCAGTAAATTGTGTTTGGAGAGGGAGTATATATTTAGAAATCAGCCTAGAAAGGGAGAGAGAAAAATGCTTCAGTGTATTTGATTTATATTTGCTTTGTGTATTTGCTGGATATAGTTTTTCAGCATTTCCCTCTGAAATATCTTGTTTTGCAGTGGCAAGTGGGATTTAGCATAGAGGGGTGCTGAAGGCTGAAATGACTCATGCTCTCCTTTGACAGCCTCAACCTGTCATCCCTCTCACATCCAGTTTCTGTAGACTTTTGTTCTAGCCTCTTTTTTGGTTACTATTGCAAAATTTTGGTGTGATCACTTAATTACACTAATCGCAAGCTCTATAATACCTGTTTCTGTAAAACCAGTCTGACAGCAAGTTATGGCTTTTTTTTAGGGTTCTTTTCAACAGAGATTAGATGGAGACAATCGCAGAGCAGAAAGTTTAGGCTCTTAGGCTAGAACATCCCTTTGGTTGTATATATTGAGTTCACTGATGGTAGTGATTAAAAACTCATGGTAAAATGTGGTCTTAAGCACTTGGCAGGAATAGGCCAAAAGCATTAGGTTTTTAACACTGGTGTACAGTTTTTTGTGTATGTAGTGTAATGGATTTTCCTCTTTGTAGCTGTGTTTTAGTAAGGTATTAATCACAAATTACATTCAGAAATATATATTACTTAAGGATTGTTTTTGGCAACAGTGCAATTAAATGGTTTGTGAAAAAGGTACTTTAAATAATGAGAATACTTGCAATTGTATTATGGTTTGAGCATCCATTTTCTGATTCATTAGAGTTAGATTGTAAAATCTATAATAATGCTATAGATTGTATTATATATAAAACACCATCTTCAAAAGTTGGTATTTTTTCAAGCTACTTTAATAGAAGAGCCTATTTAGAAGATTAGATACTTAAATCTCCATCTGCCTGTTCATTGTTATGTGCCAGTTAGCAGTTAGTTATGGAGAAACGATATGATGTCAAAAACTTCTCATTGTCTGGCTCTCTATGATGTTTCCTCTTGAATGCATCTATTTTCTTGTCATACTCAAAAGTGACAGCTTCTGTCTTGCCAATGATACAAGGTCTAAAAATCTGTTTAACTGCCTTTTGCTTATGACCATTTTGAAAAGCAGTGCAAGGCTAAAAATATTTTATTATTGAAGAACAGCAGCTTACTCTATTTTAAAACTTTGTAGATTATAGTCCAAGAATTGCATTGGTTAACATCAAGAGAGTTGATTGGAGGTGTCCCTGATACTAGTTGTACTATGAATTCACCTTATTATAGTATTTTTTCTAATATATCATTAAATCTTTTTTGTTAGTGTACATTAACTTTGCAAATGTCTTACCAGAATGTTGTCACTCAATATCAAGACATCCTCATGACCTTTTAATAACTTCTAATCTAATAATTTGGAACAACTCATAAATTTTACCAAATTATTAAAATCAAGTACTTTCTTCATAGTCAGAGATAAGTCCTTTTTATGCCAGTCTTCCAAGATCTTCAGCTAGCTGGAAGCCCCCTTCTTTCTCACTGTGGGTACCAGTAAGCTTTGCATGCTCAATACTAGATTCATCCGTTTGATATTCTCTGTGCAAAAATGTGCAGAAGTATTTAGAATGGAGCTCTATTTTTAGAAACTGAACAATATTCATGTCTGCAGAGAAGAACCTTCTGAATAATGGGGACTTGGTACTTTTTATTCGGAGGCTTTGGTACAGAAAACATTCAAGTTGTCCAGCTTCTGTCATTTTAAGTCAATCCTTTGGAATAGCGTTTCACGATTCTCTAAGGGTAACTACTGTTTTCTCACTACTGCTTGCTGGTATGAGCTGCTAGTTCTTCTGTTACAATTGGACTAAGTGTGATGTGAATAAGGCTTATACTCATGTTTAGAGTAAGTTGACATTTTCTAGACTGTGCTATTAACATTAAAATAATTCTTACTTAAGGGAAAATAATAGCTTGGATCTGAGTTTACATGCAGGACATAAAAGTTTTGTATTCCTGTGGAAAGGCTGGGGATCCTTGCAACGTCAGCATGACCAGGACTGTCCAGAAAGGATTGAACTGTACAATCCTCGTACCCTAGGGAACACCAAAGGGGCTTGTGAAGCCATCGTGCAGGCCTGGAAGATGAGCTGTCTTTAAGCCTAGTCAGGAAGTTGGTGTGGTAATTAGTATTTAACGAGGTGGGAGTGAATCAGAAAAGAAAGCCAGAGGAGCAGGCAGGTTTGCAAGGGGTTGGGAAAAGGGCAGTGGCAGGGGGAAAGGAGATGGATGCCAGGAGTTCCTGCTTGCACCATTTTTACCCCCTGCCTGTGGATGACAATAATACTGAACTTTAGTAAAAAAAAATACAAGGATCAAAGATGAGTTGTTGGTTTTGGTAATCAGGCTTCTTCTGCACGCCAAACCCCAGGAAAGCTGCACAGAGTTCTGTCTGAGAGGGACTGCCCACTAACGCTGCGCTGCAACTGTCCTCAATAATTTCCTTCTGTGTGCCATAATTGAACATCGTCCATTATCTGCCATTCAATCAGTATCAACACCAAGGAAGAGATTTGTGTAATAATAAAAAATTCAGTTACTCTTACAGCCAGCAGGAAGGAAGGGCTGAGAGCAGCACAGGCTGGCCGGCAGCCATTTACCACTAGGGCCGAGCTGGCTTCAGCTGTGGGGAGGGAAAGGCTAATGCCTGTCAGGTGAGGGAGCTGGTCCTGCAAAGACCAGCTGTGGCCTAGGGTTTACACTGAGTACACAGAATGGCTACCTTTCCCCTGTGGTGAGGCTAACAACGTCTAAAATGAACAAGTTCAGCTGGGCCCAGGCCAGGCAGGAGGATGGGGCCCAGTGGGCAGCAGCCATGTTGGGGGGCTCCTCACTGGGAGCTGTGATGGGCTGAGGGCTCCTGCAAGACTTCCCCTGTGGGATTGCTTAGAGACTGCGTAGGGGAATTCCCCTTATGTTTCCTGGAAAAAGAGGACCAGGAGAGAAACTCTCTTTTACAGGTAGAAAAGACCAGATGAAAAAAAAAATAATTAAAGACACAGTTAGAGATGCTGTTTTGGGTAGTGTACGATGTTGAGGTGGTGTACACCATCTAAGAAGGCACAAGAACATTGTCAGTTTCTGCTATTAAAACATCTCAATTTCTCATGCATGTATAATTCAGAAAACAAAAATGAAATAATATGTAAGTGAAGAAGTACTAACATGCCTTTGGAAGCTTATAAAACGTAGCAGGAGGTGCCTTCCTGCCCCTTAGTCCTCCCAATAGAACAAGATGGCTGAGTTGCCCCCACCTCTCTGCCCTTTTGTCCAGCAGAAAGGGGAAAGATAAAATAATATCCTCGCTGTTCACTTGCAAGATTAACAAACCCAGGATTGCAGATCAAATCCGAGAGACTCCAAGTAATCTCTCATCTTTCGTGGCTGTTGCTCCCTGTGTGTTGAGTGGAGAGGCAGCTTTGCAGGGCTGCGCTGAGGGATGTTACAGTGGCAGGTCCTGGGGAGGGGGGGAGAGGCTTTTATGTGGTGGTGTCTTCCAGGGCAAGTGTGGCCTAAAGCCCACATTTTTTACCCCACCTGGTATTTAGCTGTGGCTTAGTGGAAGCTTGTGCAGAGTGTGAAGCACTCGTGTAACATAATTCAACTTTGTAAGCAGCCTGAAGTGGGATCTTGTGAGAAGTCCCTCCCAGGTTTCTTTTCATAGACTCTTACCACAGCAATTTAATTTTGAGATAGTAAAGGCATAGGTAATTGTGCCAGCTAGAGAGAGAAAAAAATATTGTTCTCTGTGAGAGAAAGTTAGGATTGTATGAAACAATTGTCATACTATTATTGTCATTCTACTGTTACACGTTTCTGTGTTGTTTGGTCTCAAACTGTTCCGTGCACACAGGCAATGCATTCCTACTGCTGACAAACCTAAATGGCGTCTGGCTGGACTTAATAGGAGTTAAACATGTAACCACAGAGAACGTAGGTTTAAGTGTATTAGTAGTTACAGAAGCATTCATTTAACATTTGTTATAAGCTACTGTTCGTTTTTTATGAGTAATAGGGGAGCAGTTTACAGTTGAACTACTGTACAGAGAAGAATTGTGTAGTTTTGGATGGAATACTTGGAGCCTTGGGCAGTTTTGTAAATGTTTTCTATTACAAATAAGTTTAATAGTGTACATTAAAAAGGATGTGTATTTAAACCTTTATGGTCCATACCACATTAGGTGGAATTACAGTAAATTGCTGCATTTCATTTCTGTAATTAACTTATAAACTGCTAGTTGATACTGTCCTGAAGTTTATATTCAGCACACTTTAACACCAGTCGTATTTTGGACAGCTTGTATAAGCTCATTTGATTGTCTCTTAGGGGTATAAAATTACATATATATATATTAAAAAAAAAAGAGAGATATCTATTAAAAAAGCTTAAGAGTTACCCACTTTTGGATGACTGTGTGTGCTATTGAGAGGGGAGGGATCATGATCACCTCCCATACTGTGATTATGAGCATGCACAGAGCAGTTTTCCTATTGCTAATAGTTCTAGAAATATATGATTATGAAACATGGTCTTTTCCTTTTATTTTATTTTTTTCCATTCCTGTAGGAACTTGGAAGTAACAGCCCTCCGCAGAGGAACTGGAAGGGAATTGCTATTGCGCTGCTGGTGATTCTAGTTGTTTGTTCACTCATCACTATGTCTGTCATTCTTTTAACCCCAGGTAACCTACTTCTTTATTTTATCTTACTGAAGGTGTATGATTCATAATGCAGTCATTAAAATTACATATAAATGTTAACATATCTTTTGCCCTTAAGCATTTTTAACTTCTGGCAACTATAAATTTGGTGCATGTAGGGACTCAAGAGTTACTGGAGGCCTTGTGGAGCAGAAGCATTTGGCTTTGGCAGTTAAGTCCTTAGGATTGTGTCAGCCTTGAGATGGTTACAAGCAATTCTCATTAGCCTCAGCAGGTGTGAGCTGACTTTAAGGTTTTGTCACTTGTGTCTTGGTGTAATTTCAGATTCACAGATGAGGTAAGAGAAAGCTGTATGTCATGGAAGACTGAGAATGAAATATCTCACTGAAACAGAAGCATGCATCTTTCATATGTACATGCACGAAATTCTTCCCTTTTCTTTCTCTCAAAGACAAAGAAAGGAGAAATTACTTAACGGTTCAGTTACAAAAAAAAAAGGGGGTGAGGGCAAGTGGTAGAAGAAGAAGAGCAGTTGAACACGTAAAATAATATGCTTAATTCCTTTTTTTGTTCTATTTTGATCTGAGTTATTTTTCTAAAGATTTTTTTTTTTTACTGCTGGGGCAGCAAGCATTTAACTATGTCTAGGAACCTAAGTGAAGGAAACTGCACAAGTTTTAAAGAAAAAAAATCTTTTAATTCTTTTTGTCAGATTTAAAGTTATAATGTAAAGTACCTGAATTGGATGGCATGCCTAGATAGTAAATATTGGTCTGCAAATGTTCTGCCATGCAAGTCCCCAGTTTGTGTAAACCAAAAGGTTAATGAAGTGCTTTTTAGTTAAATAATGGTTCCAGACAATTTGGCCACTGGATGACATCATCAAGGGATGCTGGGTGGGACTGTGCATGAGCAAGTACAGTAGTAGACTGCTACTGCTTGAAAGGAAGATGGTGAGACTGGATGGAAAAGGATCAAAAAGCTTTGCTTGTCAGAGGGAATGAGATAGCTGGGGAGAGTATATAGGAATACTACAGACTGTTCTTCTTCCTCTCTTTTGTATAAATGTCTACTACATATGCATGGTGCTGTCCAAGGAATGATAAAGAAATTACTGTTTGCTTATTTCCACTTAGAACGTTTTGAGAAAAATAAAAGCAAAGTTGTGCTGCTGTAGTCTCAGTGTATAGGAATTTCTTCAGGGAATAATAATAAACAGACGTTGAGGGCAAATGGTGGCGTATCTTGGTACACTTTAAGACAGAAGACTGTTTTTCTTTTCAAGGAGGGATGACTTTTTTTAAGGATTGTAAAAATCTCAAAAGTGTTATGCTGGAATTCACAATAATAAACATCAGTTCTGGTTCTTATATCTGTACAGAATTATTAATGATGTAAAAACATAAATTGAAGTCTTTGAAGGCACTCATAGAAAAAAAGAATAAACAACCTAGGGAAATGTTAAATTTTTTTTAATATGTGAAGAAAGCTCAGTGAATTACAACATCTCTGAGGCTGTTTCAAAATCCAGAGAGCTTACTTGAAAACTTGATGTAAGCTGGGACCTACATTTCAGTTCAAGTCATGCGAGTGAAAACTAGTTCTGTCAGCTCAGATGCTCTAAGATATCCCATAGAGACGTAGAGCCTGATATAAATAAAAACCTTTTTCCCAAAATGATCTAGGTCTGTAAAACTGGGGTTTCTTTCAGGTTGGAAATGCTTACCAAAGAAAGCTTTGGAGGTACATTGTAGGACAGCTACTTTCCCTATTTTGTTTCTAATCAGTGCTGTTCCCCCTTCACGGTCATGGTTAATTAACATGTTTTTTGAAGAAAATATTTTGATACTCTGCTGGTTTGCTGGTAGGTACTAAGCACTGTAGCTAAAGTTACCTAGTCTTGAATATATGTAAGATCACTTCGGGATATCTAGCATTCGAGGAGAGGAAAAACTTGGAGACTCTGTCACAGGTCTGGCTATTGTGAGGTGCTGAGTTCTAAGGTGCTACCAGTCTGTTACTATAAATACTTGGGTTTGCAAATTCTTCTTGTAGAATATAATAGATCTGAATTAAGATGTTCAGTGCAATAGTGAGAATTTTGTCCTTTATTACCTTGGCATAGTTCAGAGTATATTGCTTTTCATTTCTAATACTATTTTGAGCATCAGAGACTTCTTTCCCTATTTAGTTCTGCCTGTACCGATGAGTGCATTTTAGATTTCATGTAAATTCCGCTAAACACTGTGCATCATGCTGCTTGTTTTTATGGAGATGATAATAATTTTGGATGGTGGTTGCTCAGAAGCCTGATTGTTATGTTGAAAGTTTTGTGGAGGCAAAAGTGTATTTACTGATATGCCAAATCCAACAGAAATTATCTCTTTTGCCTACAATATTTATACACTGCTTTGTCTACAGTATAGGAAACTCTTACGTCCATGTACAGTTTAACAGTTGTCATTTGGCTTCAAACTTTAACCAACAGCCTTCATGCCTTTTTTAGTAGAGGGATCAATGCTTCCCTATGAGATAACAAGCTTTTAAAAGAAAATCTTCTATGTAAGGTATATGCAAAAGGCTTCAAAGAGGCTTTAGCTTCTGCTAAAGATACAAATGGTATTAAAACTCAATGGTAATTCTTTTTTTTTTTTTAGTGTTTTTTATTACATGAAATATAACTTGAATATACAACACTAAGAGAAACTACATTGAAATAAGAGATGTAGTTTGACCTACTAATATCTTAGCTTCTGTTAAAATATGCAATATCTGTATTGCAGTTATGCTTGTGGTTTTAGTAAATTGTGCCAACAATATTAGTAACGTATTGGTCCCCTTTATATTGCTTTTCATCTGTGCTAATACTCAGAAACTTTATGAATGTATTAGTGTTCTAAACAGATGGAAAAATGGAAGACCAGACCATTCAGTAGTGTAAGAGATGAGTGGTAGAGTCTGAATGGACTCCTAGTCCAGTAGCCTCTTGTTGGAGTTTAGCAGCTCTCTGGGAACCTCTGTGGAGTAAGGAGTACTTTAAAAAAAACCATCACGCCCACCAAGTACAAAATGCTACACTGCTTTGTAGCTGGGAGTAGGCGGCTTGCAGGCAAGTATCTGTGCCAGTTTTCTTCACAATTAGAGAAGTGCAATGATAAAGAAAGCACATGGAGATATCAAAGAATGAGGTTACCTTTGTTAAAGTAAGGGACTGGAATGTGGAAAAACCTGGGAGTTTCAGAATAGGAGCCTCTCTGTCCTCTGGGGCAATTTAATTATGAGTCCAGTGATTTCTATGTGTAGTATTTGGAGATGATTACTGGAGAAGTATTTAAGGGAGAATAAAAGAAGTAAATACCTTGGCAATAATCTTATAAATAGAACTTTCTTTATATTGTGAACTAATGGCCAGTGCAGAGACAAAAATAGCTGTTCATGAGATACCATCATTTGGTTTGTACGTCAGTACAAACATAACACAGGTATCTTTCTTGTTCTGATTTTATTCTATTTCATGTTTTTGAAGTTTCATCACATACCTGCACATACTGAAATATTCATAGGTGGATTTTCTGGGATTGGTCCTCACTCCTTCCTTTAAATGAGCATGGTTTTGTGCTTTGCATCATGACAATGTGGTCAACATCGTAGGAATTATCTGAAGACCTATCTGGTCAACCACTGTTGATCGGTATTTCAAAACTGAAAAATGCTCAATTGGAAGTACTAGCAACTGGAAGAGTTTTTATGAAAAATCACCTAGAACAGCCTAAGAGTTGTACAGACGTTGCCACCCTTGTACACGTGTTTTGCCACAACACTTAAGGCTGATTTTCATTTTGGGAATGACAGTAGTTCTACCTTCATGTTAACTTACAGTTTCTGAAGGTGTGGCAGACTCAAATACTTTATGTGGGACTCCTTTACTGAGATATTGATGATAGCATTTAAACCATGCATGCCGATGTATAGTAATTACTGTTGAGCAAGTGGCATGTAAACTCTACTCATAGACTCAAAGCAACCTCAGAGTTTGCTTTCCTATCTCTTGATGCAGAAAAAAAAGAAAAAGACAGCTTTGAGGAAAAATTCCTTTAGGGAACATTTAGGTCAGCCAAACTGACAGAAAATGCTTTTTTGAAATTGTTTTGAGTAAAATCAAGCTCTAGGAAGAGGATCCATTTGGATTATGTCCAATAGATAAATACTCTTTTTAGAACAGGGTTGGGACCGACCCCTCCACGCCTTCTCTCATGGTACTCTTAAATGAATAGAAAGCAAACTAAAAATTATTTTTGCTGAAGTGGAGATTCATTGCCAGATTCAGGTTTCTGTTCAATGCTGTGTAGGATCCCTGTAACTACTGTAAATGGGCAAACAAGTTTTGGTATCTGACTGCTTTCTGGCAAGTTGTTTCTCCTTTTTCATGCAAACATAATACAAACTATACTAATTCCCAGTTACAGATATACCTGTTAGCTCGCACACAGTTTACTAGTGGTGTTTTTCCACTTTTCAGACAGCATTTGACATCAAGCCTTTATCCTAATTTCTAGTGTTAAACTTTTTTTCCTACAGAAAATTCAGTAAGGAGTTTGCATTAGTAACATGCTGTACTACATCATTATTAGTTTTATTTGCTAAGTTAGAAGGTAAATTTTATGAGATGTTTAGACTACTTTTAATTACTAACCTGCAAAAATAATATCCTATGAACTGATGAAAAGTAATGAGGCTATTAATTTCTACTTTTGCAGTCTTCTAGTTTAGTACAAACAGCTTTGTACTTTTGAATAAATACACACCAGTTATTGAACTGTTGTTGGTTTGATATATCATTAAAAAGTAGCCATTTAGTTTTCAACATTTAATTTTGTTTGTATGTTTGGTAACCTGTGTCCATTTTCTGTACCTAATATATATAATTTCAGACCGAAATATAGAAATCTGTGGGAAAAAGTGTGAGGACATTTGAAATGTAATTCCTTCAAGCAATAATTCAATAAAATTTAAAATGGAAATGGAAAAGAGATAGTAGGCTATTTGGTAATGTGGTAGTAAACATAAAGAGGAAAAAAGTGTTTTTTAAAATAAAGCAAGTACTTTGTGAAGTACATACTAATTTGTGCTTATGCACAAGAAAGATTAACCCAGTATAGTGTTTTGAGAGTTCACATGATATGTAATTTATCTTGCTATATATAAACTAAGCATTTTGGAAACATAAATTACTATTTTAGAGTCTTTTGATGTCAAATCAATATTTTTCTTAAGAATTATACAATATGAGATATTTATAGAGCAGAAAGCTAGTGTCAAGGATTACAAACAAGGCTCTATTTTGGTAGTGACTTAGCATTAGAAAAAAATTACTTTTCAAACATCTAGTAAAGTTGGTTGAAGATGCCACTTTTTCCAGCTTAGAAATGCTAACAGCAATTTAAAAAGTTACTTTTAAATCCGATTTATATTGAGATTACTTGGCAGGCATGTGAATTACATAGGAGACAGAGAGCAGATCTGGTGTACCTTTCTCCTCTGATAGCCTTTCTGTACACAGTTGATGTATTGTTTTCATGATTTTTAGTAAAGCAGTAAATAAAAAAACAAATCTGTGAAAACTAAACTGTCTTGTGTAAGACTATTTTTGGCAACATAACAGCTTGTGTGAGCTTGATTGATAGTTGGCAAACTAGCAGGATATAAGGGGTCACAATAGATAGAAACAGACTCCAGAAAGGTTAGAACGGGGATCCTTTTGGGATCAAAACCAGCATCAGGACGAGGGTGGGTTGAATCAAAACAGGTGATGGAAAACAGCTTGTTGAGGGTAGGTAGTCAGCAAGGTTGTGGAGAAAGGGGAAAATGGGTATATGAAGAGCCCAGTATTTGATGCTGTTAGGTTAGAAGCAGTGTTTTGAAGACAGGGAATGTATTTGTGGAGCTGAGTAGAGCATATATAACAACATGTGCTTACTTTGAAGATAAAAACTCAGTGTGTGGCAGGAGCAAGAGCTAACAAGGTCCCATGATGTGTAAACAGGGATTAGGTATAAATCAAGAGAGATAATGTTACTCTGTTGTAAAGCTATGGTAAGATAGCAAGTGGAATATTGTGTCGCATTCTGGACGTGGACACTTAAAAAAACCCAAACAGTCTATTTTGATCCCTGGAAGGTAGGATGAGGGCAACAAGCTTATTTAAGGATTAGAGTGTTTGTTTTATCAGAGAGGATTTGAACAACTCTGCATGCTTAGCCTTACAAGACATCAAGTGCAAGAAGAGTTGATTATGGTGGGTAAGTGCTTACCAGGGCCCTGGTGAGACCTGGGAGGGAGGTGTCTGCAAAGTGCAGCAGCGCCGTGGAGTGAGCAGCTGTGATGGCCTTGTGTCTATTGTAAATTTATGATGTGCATTAAGAAGGAGTTTCTCTTCAATACGGTAAGGGTGCACCTTATTAATACTAACAGACGTGACGGCAGCAGACATTGCTGTCATTTAAAGGCAAAAAAAATCATGTTGTTGATTCCAGTAAGCTTTCATCTGGGCCTCTAATTGAGAAATTTGTCTAAATAAAGACCAATAACAAAACTATGATTGACTTTATTCACTGTGAAGGGTTGACCTTTTTATTTTAAATACATTACAGGATACAACCTCTACAAAGCACATTTCTTTGTTAAAAATGTGCTGGTAACATATTGGGTCAGCATAAGGGTAACAAGATTGCTCCTCGACTGCTGTGATTCTAGATACTCTTTTTCTATGGGTCTGTCATCAGTGGTGCTGTTTAATATCAGCAATCTGTAAGGACAAAATGTGACTAACAAAAAGATCCTCTTGTAGAGAACGGTGGATCACTGAGACATCGGAAGGAAAAGCTCATAGAGCAGAGAAATACTGCAGTAATCTACAGCAAACCTGCCCAACAATGATAAAATGATTAAAAGACCTGACTGGGCATCTCTTTGGTTGATTGTGTAGGAAGTGCAGAGGTGCATATTTTTGCTAGTGCACAGGCAATGTATAACACAGCTTTCGGCAGCTGCTGTTCTCCGAAATAACCTAAAGCAGTTAGGGGAAGTGCATAGCTGCTATCAGTGAACATTCATTGGAAACTTTGTGTTTTGACAGCAAAACTTTTGCTTTAGTAGTACCTCTGATTTCACATGTTAGTGTAACAGTTGAATGTCTGCTACTTATTTATTTAACCTACAGCACCAGAAAAGTAGAATTTAGCAGAGCTTCTTTTTTCTTTTCTGAAGCATGGAGGTGATTCTAGGAGCTGGCAACGTATTTTTTTGTTTTCAAAATCAGTGTTGGCTAATGTTCAGAAGCACAATATTCCTGGGTTCAGTCATGTTTGGGAAAAACAAAAGGCTGTTAGCCAAATGTTATGTTGTGCTTATCACTAGAGAGCAAGCACGGACTATAAAATGTGCAGATAGAATTCTTTTTTTTTTACATTTTAATTTGTAGAATAGGTGAAATTGATTCTAAATTTACTTACAGGAGTATTTTACCTAGTTTTTGTGGTGTATAAGGTGATCAATATGGCCTACATCCTTTGGCTGTCAGGAAATTTTTGTATTGGTTTGTAATCAGACTTTTCTTGTGGTGGGAGGAAGGAGCTTTGCCACTACAGTCCCAGTATAATAAATAGCCAGGCACTACATCCTTCAGTTGTCCTGTCCATAAGGTATCAATGCTTTGTTTTCTGAAGCTTTACTGAAGAAAAATGAAATGCTTTCTTGTAGTGAAAAAAAATAAGAGGAAGGTATTGTTGTGGATTCTGACAGGACCTTTGAACTATGTATTTTGGTTCTGTGATTCCAATGTTTTGCAAACTACATCGAATATATTGTTTTTAATAACTATCTAAAATGATCCTGTTATGTTTATTTCAGATGAACTCGCAAATTCGTCAGAAACCAGATTGTCCTTGGAAGATCTCTTCAGAAAAGAGTTCATAGTTCATAATCCAGAAGCCAAATGGATTAATGGTAAGTGTATAATCTCTCACATAATTTAAAACTAGGTAGTAATTTTGAGTATTGAATGATATCACTATCCGGGCACTGAGAAAGAATCAGTTAAAATTTCAAACTCTCTTGAAATTGACCAGTGTCCTGGTTTTCCTTGTAGCTCTGAATCATGTCCGTTTCATTGATTTTTGAAGTGACTCAGATGGAGGCAGTGATGTAGGATTGTTTTTAAGAACTGGATCTTGTTTAAGGGTTCACAAAAAGATCAATTCACATCAAATCAGAAAATTAAGTTGTTCTATTAATATCTGAAGTTTGGGGTTTAAGAACTGATTCTGACTCTTCACATCAGAAATGGATTCTTAAATATTTCAATGTACTTGTACAGCTCAATCGTTTTCTGATGTCTGCAAATTGTATTTAATGTTCTACTTTATTAAATGAATTACAAATGGTATGCAGATTCCCAAAGAATTATGCATTTTTAATATAGAAAAGAAAACAAATTCAAACTCTTTCTTTTCAACTGATTGAACTCCTTTTCTCTTCATGACATGGGTTGTTCGCGTTCTTTCTGTTTGCAAGAAATGTACAATTAACACAATAGCAACCATCTGTTTTGTGTCATTATAGCCGGATCTTTGTATTACTCCAGGTGTTATAATTAAAGGCGTAACAATAGGCTTTGTGCAAAATAGAGTATTGTTAAGGAGTGCTCTATGGAAGGTAGGAGTTTGAAAGTCTGTTGACTGTGTATGTAAATTCAGAATAACTTTGCACAGGAAATAATGACTCAATTATATTAATCAATGTTGGTGTTCAGTAATAACTAGAACTAGTTTTCATTTGTAGGAAGCTATATGATTGAATTGAATTGTTGCTTTATGATATACTCATAGAATGAAATGGACATAACAAGGGTAACTGTATTTCAAAAAAAAAGGATAAAAAGGGAGAAAAGTATGGTTAGTCTTTTTTTCCAGGACCAGCTCTGGTGTTGCGTTACTTGTTTTCCAGTAGTTCAGGGGTAGGAGAGGGGAGGCTCAACTTAGTTTCCCACCACTCCTTTTTCCCCAGCTGCTCCAGTGACCATACAGTTGGTGAGATGTCCGTAGTTTCTTCTTTGGACTGGTTTCTGTCCGCAGTCAGTGCCAAAAACTCTGGTACTGGGTAAAGCCAGAACCATGCTATTGCCAAGAGGAACAGTTTCTTGTGTTTGGCAGAAAACTTTTTTCTAGTTAATACTGTTTGGCTAATTAAATCCTAAAGTAGTTTTTGATGAATTTGTTTTTATCTGTTAAATACACAAAGCAATTGCCTTTGACCCCACCCTACTTGAAAAATACTGCACCTTATTGTCAAATAAAGTTATTACAGACCCAATATTGTCAATTAAAGTGGTCGCTAAAAGCAGGCAAGTACATAATGGAAGAAGATCCTTATGCTAGTTCCGTTGAATGCTCTTGCTACTCAAAAACTCCATGAAGTTACTCATCTAAGAACACTAGTAGTCATTAATAACGTGCGTAATATTCTATGCGTGAAAATATTAATTTCAAAACCCAGGACAATAAAACTAAAGGGTTATGGATTGAGTTATATTAAATATTGTTGATACTATAAAACATGTAGTTTATTGTATTTTTTTAACTATGTTCTACAGCCTGCAATAAGATAAAAGCTTATTTTAAGAGCTTTCCAGATGTGGTAAAAAGAAATGTAGAATTTGGTGCTAAACACTTGGTTGGATACAGGTTTCTTTTGTGGTGTTCAAAGTCCATCTTAAGAAACTCATATGATAGAAGATAATTTTACTAGTATCATGCAAAAAACAGAGGTCGTAAGCAATCTAGACTAAAAGCTATGAGATTGTACAGTTATGAACTTTTCCATCTGTTGAAAATAATATTAGAAATACTATTTAATAAAGACAGACCCTGTGTTTTATTAGCAGTACTGTTGTACTAATATCCAGTCTTTCTGCAGTGCTGTTTGTCTCAGCCAATATGAGAACTCCTAAGCTTGCAGTTAGGTGTTTTTCTGTGTTTATTTGCCAAAGAAGCAACAAAGTCCAGTTGTATAAAGAAAGGGGAAGAATGGACTTTTTTCTTATTAGAGTATGTGTGTGTGTGTGTGAATTGAGGAAAAAGTTGGGATAATTAGGGGTTTGACTAATTGTTTGGTATTTCTGATAAACATAGAAAAATTATGTATAGACCTTTTTTTTTTTTTTTTTTATTTTCTTTGAAAATTCCCGGTATGGTCAATGAAATGAATATCTTAGATAATAAACAAAATGAGGAGGAGTCTTGCAAAGCAGCATTCCTGCTTCCTGCTTCTATTTTTATTTTGAAGACTTAGGATAACATTGTATTTTCTTTCCTGGCATGGTAACATTGCAGTGGTGGCATTATATGCGTGGAGGATGAAATATATAACTTAATATTCAGCATTCATTACTGTGGAGCTGGAGGGGAGCATTTGGCACTTTCTTTGGATATTGGCAGGGTAAGTGCTTCTGGACTCTGAACAGGAATATTTTAGTGGAAAATAAGTAGCTACTTACTACTACTTTTTACTCCTCTTGGGATAGAATAATTCGTATCCATCTGAAAGTTTTATCATCTTGACCTCCTGGAAGGGATGGGAATAGAGATTGGAAAAGTGATTCCTGCTGTAAGCAGTTTCTGCAGGGTCTAGAGCATACTTTGTAGAAAAATGTCTGATTTAAGGATTTCAAGTGCTAGATGAATCTCTGCGTTCTTAGGTAAAGTCTAGTATTTAACTGCTGCCATTTAATGAAACTTCCCATACTGATACTTGAATTTCTTTAGCATTATCTTCCAAACATAATGTTATTTCTTCCGTGCTTGCAAGTTCCTCTGCTACAAAAGTCATCCCCATGTAGTTATTTCTAGTCTACTCTTTAACAAGAAAAGCTCTTACATACAGAAGTTTTTACAGTCTATTTCCTTTTCTGCTTGAAACTGAGTCTACTATTTTATATGCTTGCCACCAAAGTTAATAATTATGCAAATGTTTAAAGCTGCAGAGAAAATTCTGTTCTTTATCTGAGATAATCAGCTGTTGCCAAAGAAAATCAAAGAAAAATTTTGAGCTAGTTTTAAAAGTGAGAAAATGTGTTCACACTTAATGTAATTTGGAGATGTACCTGTACAGGTATCTTTCCGATTTCTTCTTCCCTTCCTTTTTTTCTTCTTTTTTTGTTTTACTTCAAAGGCAAATTTTTTTAAACCTTACTTGGATTTTTGGGTTTTTTTTGTAAGAATTTACAAAGGAAGGACAAACAAAGCATGAATGATGACTAGTATTTCTCTTTAAAATAATAACGTTGTAGTTTACTAAGCTTTTTCAATTATAAAACTGATCACTTCAACTGTATTCAAAATGACATGGTGGAGACCATACACAACCATCAATCAGTTAAATCCATGTTATCTGAAAGAGCACTTGATTTCAGAAAGCCTTCCAGTTGCTTGGCATAGTTTCGAAGATGTTAAATGAGAGTACATCTTCCCTTAACATTATTGATCTTCAGGTTTTCTAATAGGAAGTGAGAATTTAAAATGCTGCCAGTGAATAATAAAAGCACTTAAATTTGACAGCACATTGCTGCTGATAAGGGCTTTGCGTTAGATGGCAAAACGGCTTGGTTTACTTAAGTCTAAGTAAAAAACTGCGATGTAGTTTATAATATCCAGAGTAATTAAATTTAAGAAAGAGCTACAGTGAAACTTCCCCTATGCTTTCCCTTGCCAAAAAACTTAAGAGACTAGATGTCTCTGTCATATTGCTTCTGTCTTGGATTCTAACCATTTTGCAACAGAGACTAGTCTGTGCTTCAGGGTGGGCACAGCAGCTCATTTCATGACCGCGGTTTGCTTTAGAAACATGTCTCCTGGGTGCTAGTACAATACATTTAATGGAAGGTCGTGATACATGATGTATTAGGGCATAGTTCCAAACTAGCTGTATCAGTGACGACAACAACAACTGTATCATCACTCTATTAGTTGTTCATAAACCAATGTATGAATCCTTGCTTATCTGCCAGCATCAGCAGTCTGCAGCTGGATCTTTGAACCATACTGAAGCATTATTTTAGGATATTTTCTTCATTTCTGTTAACTTACTTAGAAATATGTATGCTGGCCTGTGAGAAATACTGAGGGCTCAAAAGGTTTGCAGTCTAATCGCAAGTCTTGTACTTGCATCTCTTATTAGCAGGGACTCTGGCAGTTAATGACAATAAAATTCAGAATCTTTGCCTTTATTCCTTCTGTGAATGGGGGAGTTGCTTGCATTTTTGCTGTTTAGATCATCTTTGCCAACCTTTTCTATATGCGATAGAGCACATTGACTACTTGCTTGTATTCCGTCAGATGGGTATATAGTCAGCAGAGTATGGTATTTTTCATATATCTGAATAAAAAGTGTTGGAGAAGGACCTGAAGTCTGAATGATGGCCTGCAGCAGGCTGCGCCCTGGAATCCTGTCTTGTCCTAAAGCTCAGCAAAACACCTCAGTATGTGCATATGTGCTTTACGGAGCAGGGAGGGATGTAGGTATCTGCTTAAGGTAAAACTTCTGTAAGGTCCTTGGCTGAAATTGTGAGATGAGAAAAGAAATATTTCTGTCTTTCTGCCTTGCTTGCCTCTGGAGCAGCTGTCTGTTCCTGTCTGTATTCAGTAACCCTTGCAACACCGTGTCAGAGGAAGACTGTAGGGTAACATGTAGGCTGGACAGCATCAACTCTTTGCAGGCAAACACAGTCCTGCTGATGCAAGTGTGTACAGTTTGGTGTAGTGAGGGAGAGGACTGGGGAGGTGGCAGGTGCCAGTGCAGAGGGAAGGGTTTTCAGTGGCACTTTGAGGAGGGGAGTGATCTTTGAGAGGGCAAGAGTTGACAGCAAAAAAGGAAATATTAAACCACTTTTGCTTCACAGTTGAACAGTCACTTCACTGCAGTATTTTGTAGACTGGGTATTAAAGTTAGCATGGGAAAATATTACCTGGCTGATGAAGTATTATTGCTTCTCATCACATGTTTGGTCTCCTTAAAGAGCAAATGAGACAGTGGCTTCCCATAGATTTATTTGTGGTTGTCCATAACACCTTTCTTTTGCTGTACACTGTCTTTATCACCTGGGGAATAAAATGTGTAGACAGTGAACTTTGCTTGAGCTGATGCTTTCCTTGAGTCTCTGTTGGCTCTTGTCTATCCTGAAAAATTAAATAAAAAGTGAGTCTGGGAAGCCTGGCGTGAAGATGGTTGAAATTGCTTTAAAAATTGTGGATGATAAAAATGGAAGTAGTTTGGGAAGCACAGCACACAGAGATTCCACAGGACCGCCTGTGCCAATTTTGTGCAGGAAGCTATGGTTTAAAACATTTGGCACTTTTTAAAGGAAGCTTTTCATGTGCACAGGAGGCAAATATGAACTTTATTTATCAGAGCTGAGCATGTTGTGATGTTTGCCAATGGATGTGGGTCAAGTGCAAGAAATCAGTCCATCACTGACCAATAAAAGAAGACAGATTCTGCTCCAGAAAGTTGTTGCTGAGTTGGAATCAGTAACTACACAAATATCTCTATTAGAATTACATATCTGTATATGTTGGTATTACTCTGGTAGTTTATGATGGATATTATTAAGAGTGAAGTCCTGTATTTTTTTTTTCCCCTCCCTTAAATGAGTTGAGAGTCTGAAGTGGCCAGGCTGGAATGCAGCCATTGTGCACAAGTGCATTTTCAGTGTAGCAGGAGCTGTGTTTGGCATTCAGATATTTAGGCTGTGACATAATGCATTAATGCTCTGTCAGGGACTTGGGTAGAAGTGAAGGGACGTACATACAGTGGTGCTCTTGCCAGCTCTGTATATAGCTTTTGTTATTTATCTGAATCTATCTGTGCAGAGCCTGAAGCTGGAAGCCAGGCCAGGGAGTTGTTCTGTTGCCTGTGGTTCAGTGTGAAGGGTTTGTTTCTGAAAGGCAGAAGAGGGTGATTGGACTTTAATTCCCCACGCAGGGAAAAGCAGCATGTAAAATAAAAAAAATTAAAAAATCCTAGCTAGGGCTCCAATCTTTGGAGGCTTTTAGCTAAAAATCTTTCATAAAACTGTAGCAGTGGTGTGAATTACACACCCAGTTTTTGCCAAGTCTGAAGACTAAGTTTTGGAAAATCCCCAGAAAATTTGAAAAGATACACAGAGTGTCTCCAGGCTGGCTAAAGTTTCTCTCAGAAACTGCTAAGAAAGGGAATAAAAGTTTTGATTGATACTGTTCTGCTGATTTATTAAAATACTTTGTTTAACAAAAGAATTTAAACAATGTTGTTGTGAAATGGATTGAATGATTCGATTCTCTCATTAGGGAATTGAACGGAGGACTTTGGCGCTGTGTTTGTGCTGATGCAGCTGAAGTCAGCTGTAGATGGTTATTTGGTCATTCAGGCTAGGGTTGTGGAGGTAACCACCCCTGGTACCAGGCACAACATCTCCTGTTGTGCCCCTGTGTGCCTTGATGCAGGAATTGTGCGTCTCAAACGATGGTCAGTCTTGGTTTAGGAAGAATTTTGATTTTCTCATTTGTTTTCATTTTTTGGGGGATGGTCGGGGTTTTTTTTTTGTTTTGTTTAGGGTTTTTTGTTTGTTTTTTAAGTTTAGGTGCAGTCGTTCTTTGGTTTGGTTTTCTCTGTGTTTCTGATCTTACAAAATGAAATTATTCTTAAATATTGCATGTGAAGAATGCATGTAAAGCAGAAGATAAATAATGTGAGGTGCATAAAGTGTTACTGTGAACAGGTAATATAAATTGAAACAAATTATTATATGCAGTATTGTAGGTAGGATTGCAAATAAGAAAGCATGAAATAATTTGGGTTGCAACTGTGTATGAGTGTAACACGCACCCTTAAAAACAATGGGGAAAATCCTGTACTTTTTTCTGCATTGAAGTGGAGATTTTATCTCATTTCTGTAGGGATTTATCAGAAAACAGATGGTCTTTTTCATCAATAATCATTATCACAAAGCAAATATTAATTTTCTTCCATGAATCAGAGATGCTTTTGTGCTTCAGATTCAGAGACTTGTCCTTGTGAGTGGATCTCGCCTGTTTCGATATTGTGGCTCTACAGCTGTGGGACACTCAGCAGGGTGGTAGCAGAGTTCTCCCCTCTGAGCAGAAGGCTAGAGGATTCCTGTTCCTTTCATCCTCTGCTTCTTCACCCTGAGGATGAGCAGTTGTATTAGCCTATTGCTCAGAAAAGTGTTTTATCCTCTTCATTAAAATTCTTTATTTCACCGGTCATAACACAATAGAGATTTTTCCTCAGTTATTTTTTCCTCTAGACTGTATGCAGTCTAGTCTTCACATAATTTCACTTTGGGGCTACTTTAACTGATCTTCCCTCCCTGACCAAGCTATTAGGATCTGCTGCGTACACTATACTTCTTTCTGCTCTCTATACTTCTTTCTGCTCTCGTATTATTGATGTCTCTAAGGTGCCACATGACTTGCTTGTTTAGAAGTAGATCTCGGGTAATTTCTGCTCAGATCAACTATGTTAAGCCCCATTGCTACATCGATACTGGTGCCAGTGTTAATGATCGTTAACAAGCATTAAATAGTACTATGTATTCAGGGCCATTAACTTGTGTCACCGTTGTATTTTGTAAATGACTTCTTAGCACACCTCTTTAGAAATCTCCCTTCCTTCACCAATATTCTTTGTATACTAATTCAAAATCATATTAGTTGTGACCTCTACACTGTCTTGTAGCTCTCTTCTTCACATGAGCGTTACCTTTATCAGTTGCAAAAGTTTTTTCCTGGGCATTTGTTTTCTGTTTGTTTTTGTTTTGTTTTTTGGGTTTTTTCACTTCCTCCGTAGAGTACCTGAAATTTATTTTCCTGAAGAGTCTTCACTTTTGGTAACAATTACTAGTTGTATTCATTAAGATGTAGACTGATTCTGTGCTCACTGAAATCTATGAGGACAGGACAAAATCCACAGATGGGGTTATAAGTTAGGGAAAATGAAATGAAGCATTCCAACTAGTGGAAGTTCAAACTACCTTTTGCCACCTTTAGCCAAAAGTACAGCTAATCATTACAATCCTTCGTAAAATTTATCGCTCTATTGATTTTTGACTTATTCCACAACCAAAAACATTAAGAATTTAACAAAGAGATCAATATACTTACTTACTAAATGTTTACACAGGCAGAGCGTATCTATTGTATAACGCATTGTATTTTGAAAGAGGTTAGCAGAATGGTTTACATTTTCCAAGCAATATTTGTAGATAGCAACCTAATGTTGAAGGGTTAAGTAAAGTAATTCTGTATGTAAAGCCCTAGGAAAGTGGACCAGACACTTCATAAATTTTAGTTTTCCCTGTTTGTTGAAGCAAAAGTCTCCTGAGTATAGTGCATATATTAAGGTTACTATTCCAGTTACCATAGCAATGTCCATGAAAGAGGGAGACCTTTTCTCAGGATACATTTTTGACTAAGAAAGCGGTCCTTAATATGAATGAGTATAAGCTGGATGTGCTACATCATTACTCTTAGGATGCTACCCTCTAGGACAAATATTTTTACTACATCAGCAAACCTGAACAGTGGATTGAGAGGTTTGGAATGATAACAGACAGTGGGTGCTATACAACAGATTTGTGAGTTCCCTCCAGAATGCCACACTTTTTTCTGTTATACATAAAGACTTTAGAGATGTATGTGTTCATGCGTCAGAAGGTTTATATATGTGAAGTGTATTCTTTTCATCCTGTGCCTCCTTGTTCTGTTTTCCCAACTTATCATCACTGCTCCTGAGCAGAAGGGTACCTGTTGCCCAGCTGGAGCTGTAGTCCTTTCCCCATGGGTTGGATTTGTAGTGACCTGTTAACTTTTCCTTTGGAAGCTGCTGTTTGTACATGCAGCTGGTTTTATGGGCCTTCTTACAAGCACATTTAAGTCAGGTCTAATTTGCTCAACAACAATTTGTCTTCATTCTCTCTGCTGCACTGGAGGGGGATATACCTTCAGTTGCGGCTGCATGCGGCAGCGCTGTTGACTGATTCTGCCTTGTTCCCATTTACCTAAACCAAATCCTTTTAATTTTCTTCAGTTTTCTTAGTTATTTGTCTAAATAGAAAGTCCTTTAACAAGTGCTCGGTTGTGTTTTGTGGAAGATTAGTAAGCTGTACAATGTTTAAAGTAATTATCTTTGAAACCCAAAGTTTTACATTTCTAATCCTTATGTTTTATTATATAGTTGTTTTTTCCTTGAATTAAGAGCCAGGAAAAACAGTGCAAAATACCATTCTGTATTGCTCAAATGCTTATGTAATGAATCCCTAAAAATTACACTTTTAAAACATATATATATATATATAAATATATATAAAGCTATGGACATATATGTGAGTTTATTGCACCTTTAATACATTCTTTTCTTTGCTGTATTTAGTTGATTCCATTGTTTATTCTTTGATTTTTTTTTTTTTTTTCCTGTTGATATGGCAGATTTCAGAGACACTGACACATACTTGCCACGCGTTCATCCATCCATTTCCCTGGTCTATTTTGCTTTCTGCGCCATGCGTTCTTTTTCCTAAATGTATGAACTGATCCCTTACCTGTGGTGTGGCAAGGCAGTTCAGACACACAGAAATGGGTACCAGGCCAAGGTTATTCTTCATATGAAAATGTGGTTGGTACTTGAATAATTTTACTTGTTATCTCTTTCAGTGTGATGCAAAAGGACTTTTCGTTTTACTGTGTTTGCGAAAGTGAATATATCCATATATTTAGGTCATATATTTAGGATTCTTCCGAGTGTCTATTCAGTGCGTCAGTTCTGTTAAATTCTCCCAAGAAGTGTTTGTGTTGAGCAAGAGGAGATGGCGCAAGTGTTACAAACTGCATCCTGTTGAACCTGTTCCTTTTAGGTACATCAGGATTAGAGAGGAAAGACACCAGAGGGAGAAATCTACAGAGTAAAAGCATAAAACAAGTAACAACGAAAACATAAGGAGAAAGAAGGAAAACAGCTAGGTAAAGAGAAAGCAGAGGCAGGAACAGAAGAGAGAAACAGTCCGATGGAAAGCACAAAGGCCTGTGTTAACGCTTCGTCAGTGCCACAGGATACACGTGTTTCCCATTAAGGACATCTCTCTGCTCTGTAACTCCAGGCAGCTTCTGGGAGGACACGTAGGCGGTCAGAATTTCCACTTAATCATAGTGTTTCTGGTATTTGAGAGACAAGAGCTGGCCCTAGTGATGAGCAGGAGACGTGAGGCTGGTGCTAAAGGCACTCATGTGATGTGTCATTCGTGGCCAGCCCCAAAACTGGACCGAAGCCATACTATTGGCCTAACCCTGCTGACACAGTGCCTGAGGAGCATCTGATGCGGTGACCTGCTTGCCATTTTGCCTAGCCAAAAGTTGTGCTTTACAATTGTAGCTATGTCTTTATTTGGGGTTGCGTGAAGTGCAGGGAGAACAAAAGTGCTATAAACTTTAAAGTATTACTTTTTTTGACAGTCTGATTTAATGACATTAATTTACTGTTGCAAAAGTCGAAGGTGGCCCCCATACTGTCTGTCTAGGCAATTTATGTGAGAATTTGCCAACTAGTAATCATCATAGCAACCATGTCTCACTTTGCCAAATCCGTAAACATAGATTGATTTTGATCCATTAATAGGGCTGTACAAACCCACAGCCTCTCCAGTGAGATAATTAAATTCTGAGCACTTTGTTAAAATAAAATTACTGAAACATGGGACCGGGAGAAACAATTAGGTTTTTGACAGAATTTAGGTATTGGCCTCCCATGCTGAGAGATTCAACTTGAACCCAGTTTTTGCTGAGATTTTCCATGATATTTTTCTCCTCAGGGACAAAGCAAGTCTTTAGTTTTGAGACTTTTTTTATCCATAGTTGAGAACTTACTTGACGAATGAAGACCATCTTATTTGACAGGTGCTTCAAAGGGAAATGTAGAGTGTGCTTTCTGTACTTTCAGCCTGCTTTAGGTATATGGCTGACAAAATTCCTGCATGTGGAATGTTGATTTTTAAGTTCAGCCAAAGCTACTTGTTAGCCTAAAGTTTGCTGCAGATCTGTGAATTGCAATTTGAAAGTAAAAATGAACGTACTTGAAACTTTAAAAATATGGCCATGAAAACCCAGGAATTTAGAGTCCTCATTGTAAGTAATAGCAAAATAAACATCAAGCAGGTAAGTTAATCTGTTTTATTGCAGGACAGGCACTATGTGAGAACTAGTAGTAATAGCTTCAAAAGTAATAGTTATTGACCCTATCTTAGAGTATCATCTCTAGGATAAGAAGGCAGCCTCTTTTCTTTTTCTTCTTAGACCTGCAGTTACATCCTAAGTCTTGTCTACCAACATGGGTCTGCTAATTCTGTAATGATGATTCAGATATTTATGTATTTGTTACCAAGGTCTTGTCTGAGCTCATCTGTAAAGGTCACTAAGCAGCTGTCAGATGATGGTAACTTTTCAGGTACTACTGGCATGAGTTATATTCAGAGTGACAATAATGGCTGGCTGAAGATATTTTTGTCAGAAAACTTTTCTGACTTTTTTTTTTTTTTCTGTTGTTAGTCTTCAGTTGCAAGTTTTGTATGAAGGAGTGCTTCTATATAAGCTTGGTGAAAAAGGTTCATATAGTTCACTTTGGCTTTCTCACATTTTGGATAATGTGATTGTTTAGATGTTGAAATCTTTTTAGTATAATCATTTCATTTTTATATTTCTTGTTATTTTAATATATTTTGTATTACTGGTGAACACTTTTTTTCATGCAAAAATGCTGTGTTTTTGTATTATCAGAGTGAACAGTTCAACATTTAAAAACAAGTATTTCAATATATTCCATTTGAAATTCTGAGGAATCTTTTCTTAAAAAAAAAGTAATATAAGATTTTCTACTTGTTCTAATTTGGAATAAAAATGCTTTCAGTCTCCAATATTTTGTTTTCTGGTCATGTCTATGGGCAACTTAGAAAAGGAGGCTCTAAGCCATATTATCAATTACGGCTCTAAACCGTATTATCAGTTACCCAAACTATGATGCTGTGTTCTATTCATGGAAATCAATTACAGAGTTAATACTATAACCTGCAGCATTTCCCTTGATTTCTGATGGATTCCAGATGTACAGAGATATGGAAATGGGCTCCTGTTATGAGATGTTTCAAAGGTGGATGCTAGTTCTTTGCTTTCTGGGTAACTGCACATGTAATGAAATTTATGTAAGTTATGAATTTTTATCTTTTTTCTATTTTCATACCCAGTGTTGTACCTTGTCCTCCTAGAGGCAAGGACTCACTGTTCTAGCAAGTTAGTCCTTTCTTTTTTTAGCAATTTAAAATGATCATATAAAGTGTTACATAAATGTTCATCTCTGTTTTAATACTCTGTTCTCTTTTCTAGCTCTTTCTTGCTATCCTATTGTGGTAAATTGTTAGTTGAAAACAATTTGGCCTCAAAACTCTATTTTTGAAGACCTTAATTAGCCCATGCATGTTACTATAATGGAAATAATAACAATAGTTCTACTGTATTATTCCAGTAGAAGTTATAAAGTTAAATTATATTTTTAACTACTTAGGTAATGTCTGAGGGCAAAGAGAATTGTAAAAGAGCTGAGAGTGAAGATGCACAAATATTTTTACTTCAGGTACTGTCATCGTGTCGTCTGTGTCCGTCCCTGTTCCTCCCCCCATTTGGTATATAGTATAGGGAGGCAGAGGCAGACAATATGTCTTCCAGGATTAAATGCTTGCTGTCTCATTACCATCTTCAGAGCCATCTTTTACTAATTTTAACCAAACATTTTTTTAGTCTAGGATGTGTCTATCCTGACTCTTACAACCAACAGCCATTGATTGCATCACCATGAGGTTAAAATATACTCTGAATTAATAGTATCTTTTATTCTGTTCCTCATTATGAAAATGAACAAGTCTGAGTGTTCAATAAATTACATTCGTTTGTGTGACTGCTTGGTGGTTTTTTTTGGATTAGGTAAGGATAAACTCTGAGGAAATAAAATTACATTTGAAATATAGTTTGTTTTTGTCTGAGAGTAGGACTTTCCAGAGATGACAGCAAGAGAACAGTATTATGAATAGCCTGACTCCTGGCTGGTTTGTGGGAGTTTCTGAACACCATGTTGAAGGCAGTCCCTTTGTTGAAACCATGAAATTTCCTAATTCCCAGTAGTGGTAATGTGTTGGATGAAAGTTATTTTAGTTCTTACCAAGGGTATTTGTGGAGATTGACTTAATATCCATCTTATTCTCTGCTTCCTGTTTGTGTTTAATAAACATAGAAAGCTTCAGAGCAAAACTTCTCAAACAATTTTATTCAATAACTTGAACTGGGTATATTGATATATCTGTAGATACTCAGTGAATAACTGTTCTTTTAGTACCCAGTGCTGAACTTCAGTATATTATCATACTGAAATATATTTTTAAATTATTATAGAGATTCAAAAAAGGATATTTCAGTTTAACTGAAGTCAGAATATACGGATATTAATTTTGAATTAGAATTTCAAAAAGGCTTCAGAGTTTTTGGTATTTCTAGTAAATGTAAGGCCTCTGCTGAATAAAAGTTTATGATGCTTTATTTGTGGAAGAGAAAAAAGAAGTATTTGCGTATAACATAAAGCTTGATTTTTCAGGAGTGCTGAGCACCCAGAACTCAGTGTGATGCTCTTATATATACTGATTTAAACATAAGACTTTGCAAAATAGTATTTGTTCTTTCTTGGGTGTAAAAGAGTTTAGGGAGTTCCTTGTTTGGGAGTTGCCCAACTATGTGTTAGTCGATGTTTAGAAAAGTGTGGAAAGCTCAGGGCTCGGGAAAAGCATTTGGTCTTCTAGCAAGCAGGGAACCTGATACAGAGCCACTGACGTTGACAGGGCTACCAAGTGCACAGTGCTGAGCATAGGGAAACTCTGGTTTGATATGGCAGGCAAAGATGGGTTGTTGCATGCCTTTTTGGGAAGTTTTTTCTTATGTTTTCTTGTGTGTGTATTTGTTTGTTTTTTGGTTTTTTTTAACCAGTGTTGAAGCTTGTGTCGGAATAAGAACTGGGCTCTAATCTTTTTTGGGGTGATTAGTCGTAAGGAACAAATAGCATCAGAAAAGAAAGACAGGCATCTGTAAGAGTTCTTGTGCTTTCCTTGAGAGTTGATCATGGCCTCCCACTTCCCCACTCCTGAAGAAGGGATAAAGCTTACTGCTTTGTCAGAGTATTTACTGAATAAATAAAAAAAGTAAATATGAACTTGTTTTTTATTTTAGAAATGCCATCAGTTCACCATCTTTATTAAGACGTGAGGAACTGCATGTTCATGGAATCACAGAATAGTTTGGGTTGGAAGGGACCTTTAAAGGTCATCTAGTCCAACTCCCCCCTGCAATAAGCAGGGCTGTCTTCAACTCGATCAAGTTGCTCAGAACCCCGTCCAATCCGACCTTGAATGTTTCCAGGGATGGGGCATCTACCACTTCTCTGGGTAACCTGTGCCAGTGTTTCATCACCCTCACTGTAAAAAATTTCTTTTTTATATCTAGCCTAAATCTACCCTCTTTTAGTTTAAAACCATTACCGCTTGTCCTATCGCAGCAGGCCCTACTAAAAAGTAGATATGATCTAGATATACCAAAACAGTTTGCTGGTGGGCGAAATCATAACGATTCCTTGGGAGAGTATTAAGTAAAGGACCATAGACAGGAATCACCTGATTACATCTTTACCAGAACAGCAGTGAAAAGTTGTTTCAATAATGGGATTTTTATAAGCATTTTACAATGACAACCTTTAATTATAAGGGTAATTATTTTTATTGCATTTCATGATGTATTTTTTTAACATAATAGCAAACTGAATTCCTGCATTCAGTCCTTCCAGTGAAGGAAAAATCTTTTCTAAGTGCATAATTTGAATTTAAATGAATGTAAACCTTTGTACTCAGCTTGCATAGCATGCAAGTGATAACTTAAGAAAAATATGGCTTTGTGACACACTGATTACTTTTGTAAAGATAGAAGTATATTCTCGCTTTGATGAGTGTGTCTAACTTCCATTAGTGCTAATGGGAGTTATGCATTAATGCTTTGAAGAGTCTACACTCCAATTAATTATAACACGTTAAAGCAAATGTGAGATGTTATTGAAGGTAGAGATTCTGTGGTGCTGAAATGTTTTTTCTGAATTTCTATCCTGTTTCCTCTCCTTCTCTGAATGCTTTGGTGTTGACTGACATATTGTCATGAAATGTTGTAAATACTAATATTGTGTTTAGTTGAAATTACATTGTGACATATCGATAGTTAAAGTCATCTCGCATCTGGTTCTTAGATATCTAGCCTACCTCCTGTCGGTCTTTTTTCCCCTGTTTACCTTTAGCTGACAGCTGAATAACTGTTCCATTAAGTTATCAATTCCAAGGTTAACCTCAGATCAAGTTTTATCTGACTGAAGTTGAGATAGACAGGTGAGCTGTGTTTCTTGTGCCTTTCCTTAATTTTCCTGTTGTGAGCAGAAACCAATGAGCATCAGAAAACAGATAAATGGTCCCTGTATCCTGTGCTTCAAATCTGATTGCCAACAGGAAACAGCACTTGAGAAAAGGCTGAATGGCTTTGAGGAAAACAAGGATGAGTTCTTGCCAGTAGTTACCCATACTGAAGGTGATGCAGATGCAATAGGTTCATCTGGAAACTAAAAGCAGTTAAGCAATTTACTCTTTAAACAGATAGGTAAATGTAGATCAGCACAAGTGAAAGAAGATGAATCAGTTTGACCAAAAAGACCTAATTATTTCTTTTTCCCAAAACTAGTTGATTAATATTAATCTTTGTCGACTTTTAGAGCTGTCCAGGCACCTGACAAATCCACTGTAAGATTAAAATCTCCCTGTGAACCACAGAGGTTTTTTGGGGGTGAAAGAATAAAAATTGTATTCAAACTCTGATTGATGGATCTCAGACCTGAGCAAGATTGATAAGGATGTAACGATACTTTTTGTATTTATTATTTTTGACCCACAATGTGAAATTTGCAGCTCAACTTTGCCACAAGCTGGAGCTGAGTCCTCAGAAATCTTTTTTGCTCTTGGCCTGAGGGACTGTGTTGGTGGCAAATGCATCACCTAGAGCATCTGTCTGAAAGAAGAAGCAGGTTTATGGTATCTGCAAAGCAGAAGACTAACTGTTGAGTCCAGAACATAGAAATAGACAGAGGATGCACAAAGAGATGCAGACAAGAAAGTGGACTTCTGCTAGGGTGAGAGAGACAAAATGCTTTCCTGGATAAGCCACAGCAACTTCAAATCAAAGCACACCAAACCCACAACTCTAAACTGTGCAAGAGAGTGGAAGGGCAAAAAGAAAAAAACCCACATATTTCTCCTCAGGCTTTCATTGGGTGGAGAATGCACATTACCATTTAGCTTCTAGTTGTCATATTTGTTTGGATGCAACTTCCATTGAGCAGAAGAACAGAATTTATGGATCCAGACTACCCAGAAATTGTCAGAATTCAGCTTATTTGACAGCTAGAAGAGAAGGTAGTCACTGCCTCCACTGATGTGAAAGGAGCAGAAGGGAAGGCTGTTAGGCACTCCGAAAGCCTCTAATAGCAGCCTTGGTGAAACAATGCACAGCTAAGGTTAGATGGGACGGATACTTCATGCTTTCCTGAAGGGAACTATGTGGAGCAAGAAAGTTGCCAGTCACACAGGAGACAGTGACTCTCCTGCATAGTTTCGTACCTGCTCTTCATGACCTTTTTGAATATGGCAACTACAGGCAGGTGAATGAGAAGTTACCAAAGACAGACTTGGAAATGAGGATTATGGAACTGCCGGACTGCAAAGTCAGTTTTTGCTGTGAGGGCAAAATCCTCAATCTGTTGAAATGCGATTGCAAGGAGCCACCAGAGTAATCTCCATGACTGACCAAACTTCTGGCCAAAACAGTTAGCATGATGGAGGTTTCTCTTCATTACGTTATATACCTAGAACCACAATATTTTACATGTCCTACCGTGACTGTTATTTAGTCTTACTTTACATTTAATGCTAAATTCTTATGTAATACCAGAGTTTTCTAAAGAGAGTTTAGGCTGAAATTATGATGCTTCATTACTAAATTAATTCCACTTGTTTATTCTAACATTAAACGAGAACTACATTTTAGTATTAAAGGTTTTGTCTTTTCCTAACACGTTGAACTCCATTTATGGATACTGTTTCTTTTTGTCTCCAGTTTCTTATTATCCAGTACACGTATTTTCTACATTTAGAGAGATGTGTTTTATTTTTATATTTATGTATTGAGTTTCATGAGAGAAATGTTTTCACTTACTAGCTCAAGTCAGGCTATTACTTGACTACAGAGTTGATGAAAATCCTGACATCCTTCACCACATCAGTGTGAATGTGCTGATATGATAGTTTAGTTCGAAAACATGTAATTATGATAATGGCAAAAGAGCAAGTCTCTATGGGGACTTAGATTTCCTTCCATAATGCAAACAAAAGACACTCTCAAAATGTAAGTTCTGTTGTTTCATCTATTATAATGGGCAATTAATCAAGACGCAGTGAGAAAACTCTGCTGATAATGGTAAAAGCTGGCACGTATCTTTCTAATTTGTATTGCAACAAATTGAGAGATGTAATCGCAACAGAGGAGGATGTTTAAATAAAATTAGAGCTGTGATATGAAATGACAAAGGGAAGACACTGAGAGTTAAGGATGACATTTTGTCTTATTTTAAAGGAGCTGTGAAATGGAAAAAGACCATCTCAGTGGCATGCGTTCTGCTGAAACAGATGAGCTGTCAGCCCTAACTACAAATTTCTGGCTTGGTATTTGGTTACGATCTACCAATTGCACTAACAGGATATAGTTTGGTCTGTGATTTTCTTGCTTTTATTGTGCTTCAACACAGCCAGAGAGTGGATTAGAATGCTTTTATTTAAAATGGGAACAAGCTGGCAAAGCTTATTTTCTAACCTGCATTGAGACTGATTTATTAATATATATATAATGTATGAATTACTGTCATATATACATATCTTTGCGTACAGATATTATGTTTGATTTTGCTTAAACCATTTTTTATTTTTGTACAGAAACCAAGACTGCTACCTCTGGTTGTGGGTATATTAGAATTGTAACATAAACAGAAATCACTTCTTTCTTCTACAAAATTGACTGTCATACCTGAGTTTGGAGATAAGCCAGGCTTTTTTCCTGTGCATGTAAACTAAAACTTTCTCTTAAACGAAGAATGAAGCATGAAATAAATCTCCGTTGGGTTCTTCATTGAGTGCCATATGCTACTATAATCCCTAGTCTTTAAAGAGCACTTGGGTGTTAGAATGCATATTTTCACTAAAAAAAATTCTTCTGTGAAACAAAGTTTATATGAACTTGTAAGTCATTACCTAGTCGTAGGCTGCAGTTCCTCCCTTTGTATCAGTGTAAAAAGAGCTGCTTCCTTTGAGCAGGAGTCTCTTATTTATGGAACCATGGAAATAATGACCTCAGTGAAGATATGCATCATCTAGATAGCACATTTTCCTCCATGGATACTCAGGTGCTTTATCAATGAGAAACACAATCACTATCCCTGGTTTGACGTGAGGAAATGAAGGCATAGCACTGAAGAAATGAAAACAGTAGTTGAAGAGAAGAAAATTATAAACTCTTTATTTCCAGAGTTGAAATGGTAAGAGATGATTGATTTAGGCTGCATGTGTTAGTGAGTAGGGTCGGCCTGTAGGAGAGGATTTTCAGAGTGAATCAGCTGGTGCTGAGACCAACTTCCACCCTATATGCTACCAGGTATCTTTTATTTCAGACCAGCTGCAGACTGGTCCCATAGATGGAAGGATAACTGCTGCTGAAATGCATCAGGTGCCCTCCTGGAGAAGTTCCATTTCACTGTGCAGGACTCCAGTTTGTGTGCTCCAGGATTGCTCTGTCATGTGAAACAGAGCATGGTCGAAGGGGGAGAAATCAGATGATGAGACAAGTATATGCCAGGAATGGTTTAGATATAGCTGGTTCTAAGCAGGGCAGGGGAAGTTGCAGGAGGAGGAGATCGGGGGAAGAAGGAATTTGAGGGAGGGAAAGTAATACTTTCCTGGCATCTTTTCTGGTCTGTCCTCTCTGATTTTTAATTTCAGAGGCTTTTCCTAGCATCACAGGGGAAGGGCGTGTTCCTGGGAAGTGAACTCAGCTTTCTTCACTCCCTTCCCTGAGTTTTCATTATTGCAGGACATTCCTTCCCATCAGGAATATTGATTAGCCTGTGAAATCCATCATGAACCTTGTTATGGTGATTTATCTCTATACCTCTTCCATATTCTGGTGATGACTACCTTGCAATACCAAACCCTGAGAGAAACACATTCCATTGTTGAACAACTTTTCCACAAAGCAGTAGAATGACTTTACCCAAAGCTCTTGGGTAGCAATTAAGGGTAAAGTTTAATTAAAAAAAAAAAATCTGCTGATGTAATTTACATAATATGTATATTAAATCCCAAAGGATATGCCTACACTGCTGGTCTTTTTTAATTGGTCTTAATTGATTACCAAGAGTAATCCACAAATGTTTGTGGTATGTCTAGACTAACGTTTACAGTTGTGTGCTTAACTCAGTGTAATGGCTATTTAATTAATTTGAATTAAAAGGAGAACTTGTGCTGAATGGTCTTTTCCCATTTCATCTCATGATGGCTCAGAGGTGCTGAGCTGTTTAATCTGAAGCCATGCAGTTAATCATACAGTCACTCAAAGTGGATGATTTTCATGAAGTGGAATGAAAAATCTGTGCTGCATAACCTTGTCTGGTAAAGCCCATATATTCTGAATTGCAGTATGTCGTGGTTTAACCCCAGCCGGCAGCTAGGACCACACAGCTGCTCGCTCACCCCTCCTCCCCCTTCCCCGCCAAGAAGGGTAAGGAGAAGAGGGAGAAAAGGAGAGGAAAGGAAAAATGCCCAAAACTCGTGGGTTGAGATAAAGACATTTTAATAGAACAATATCAGAAAAGGAAAATAACAGTAATAATAACAATGATAATAATGACACAAGTCACTCTCACCACCCGGTGAATTGGCACTGTCCCGAGCAGTGATTGCGAGTCCCCACCCCCTGGCTAGCCCCCATTTATATACAGAGCATGACGTCTATGGTATGGGATATTCCATTGACCCTTCCATCGTTCTGTCTAGGCTTCTTCTCAGCTTCTATGGGAAGCTGAAAAGAAGTTCTTGAAAACTATAAACATCACCTGGCAACAACTAAAACAATATGTATTATTGACATTCCTTTCATACCAAATCTGAAACAAAACAATCACTAGAAAGAAAATTAACTCTGTTCCAGCTGAAACCAGGACACAGTACATGCCACAAAGCATATTTTTCTCTATGCTGGTTTTTTCAGGATTGGATGCAAAGAAGAGGGATACTTAATAGCCTAATGGCAATTGTATCTTGTTAGGTTTTGTTTTTTAGGTACATTACGTTTGCCCAACACTGTGCATGAAACTCACTTTTATTTAATAATGTTACTTTAAGCTAACTTTTAAGTAGAAGGATATTTTTTAAACTACATAGTAATTGACAGACATTTTTAACTTGAGTTTCTTGAAAAGTGCTGATTATTATGATGCTTTTACAAAGAATGCACTCTCACACTTGTATTTATATTGAATGAAGCTCTATAAAGATTAAATACATGTTGCTGGAAGGGAGCCACCTCTTACACTAGCCTCAATACATAGTAATTTCTTTGTTGTGTGGCAGTTCCCCAAAAAGCTAAAAGCAAAAAATTTCAAGTCAATATAAAAAAAATAATAATCATGTAATATTTTAATAAAAATAGCTTACAACACTATCTAGATCTGTAATTCTTTTTTGGTATCAAAATATCTTTTCAATGACCAATGACCTTTTTTTTCATATACACCTGTCTTTCAGTGTCTCAATGCCAGTATTTAGCACTTAATGCCAAACAACGCGATTGTGATCTAACAAATGGCAAAAATATTGCAGGAATTCAAATCAAGCTCTTTGAAGGCAGTTGCTGTAACAGATGAATTTTGGTAGCTTTACTGGGCCTCCATATTTTCCCCTGCCCCAATGTGCTGCCTTATAAGTGAGACGGTGAAGTTTAGATCAAATGTAAGTGTGCCGAACCTGGAGAAATCAAAAAAAGCCACAGGACTTTGGAATCCATGTGTTATGCAAGAAAGGGTGTTTTTTTCTTGAAAAGCTAGACGTTTCCATGCACATCAGCACCTAATGAGGGAGAGCTGCTAAAACAAACCAAAGAATAAGTAGAATAATGTCAGAATGCTGACTGCCTGTGCCCTGCTTCCTGCCATACCTGCCAAGGTAAGCAGTATTTCCAGGAAATGTGTTAAATCTTTAAATGATTCTGTGAAACAATTTCAAGAGAATCGCTCTGCAAAAAATGCTGCTGGCCCACAGGGAGGTAATACAAGGCAAACTCCTTACTTGGTAGCTGGTGAGAGATCACAAATTTAGAGTAGTCTGATTTTAGATGACGGTGTGTCCACACAGAAACAAGTGCAAATTTAAAACCCACGGATAAAATATTTGAAACTGGGGTTTCTTTTATGTTACAACTCTGTTAATAGATTTGGGGCTTATGTAAATTTTGCCTCACAGTGGTTTCATAGCAGCACATCTCCAGGGATTTTAAGTGTTACTTTATTGTTTGCGGTAGCAATAAACTTAGACTGAAATATTCTTCATCTACAGGCTCACTTTTGCCTGCTGATAGTACGATAGTGAGCCTAACCAAGTCAGACTGGTATTTTTTAATTACAAAGCTGTGTGAAGAAGTGAATAATTTGAGAAAGACTCCTCTATTCCATCATGCAATTGAAACCCTAGGTATGCAGGAATTACCTTTCTCCAACAGCTTAAGAGTTAATAATTTAGGTTCTTCAGTTAGAAACTATGATATCACCTTATGAATTGGTAAGAAAAGCAAAATTTCATGAATGCTGATTTCCTCAAGCAGGCTGCATTTATGGAAATGACCGAAGTCCTGTGTTTCTGCAAACAAACAGAGTCCCGTTTCTTTCCTTCATGGAAGCTTGTGTTACATCTAACTCAAACCTGAGTATAAACCTTCTTCCCTAGCTTTGGCTTTTATTGGGTTTTCTCTACAGAAGAGTCTCTTTTCCAGTTTGTTCAGGTGTATGTACCCAAAATGTGGCAGGTGGAAATCCTTGTTAGTCCTGTAGAGCTGCAGGGTAAGTGAAAGCAGGTGAAAGAGATGAGAGAGGTCAGCCCTTGTGGCTCTTACGACTCATTGCGAGAAGCTTAAATCTGTTCCTCAGAGCACAATAAGACATGCTACACACTTGCCTATTGAAAACTACCGTGTTGACAGCCTCACTCCATCATATTTAATGTGGCAGGGATAAGTGTGGAAAACCCTTAGGTGAGTATCCCATTCAGATACAGGATTAGTGATGTGTTTCATGGTAGGTGATTCTCCCAGAGGTTATTTGTTTTTTAGGCTTACTCTTTAAAATGGGAATCTTTAAGTATTATTTTGCAGAGGAGATAATAGTATTTTCTGACAGAAGGAAACAAGTTGATTAAATGGCTAAAGTAAAACTGTTAGCACAGCGGTAAATTTTTAATTCAGAAATTCATGAGCGCTGCACGTGGCTGGGCACTGTAGAGATTTTGGATTCTGTAGGCTCAGGCCAGCCGTCTCATTTAAGTGTTAGCATCACAGGATGTTGGTCATAGCTGGAGAAGAAATGACTGTAAACCAGATTACAAAAATTTACTTGTATTGATTATCCTACTTTTCCCCAACACACAAAGCGGAGGGAGGTAGATGCAATCTTTGTTTCCTAACAATCTGAGAACAAAGGAGGATCACGTCCTTACCAAACTGGAAACCGGGTGGTCTGAATGCACATATAGTGCTATTAACACCAGTTACATGATAGCATTCAAACCAGTAGGCATCTGCACAATCAGCAGTTTCTAAAAAAAGACAAACTCTTTTTTGTTTTTTTCCTGCAGGATAATTTTAGGGAAAATGTTTAACACTAAGAAGCATGAAGAATAGAAGAAAGTTCGGTTATTAACTAATACACTTATTTTTGCAGCACTTATAGTGGGCAGCATCTTGTAGAGACACCTGCAGAAACAGACCTTTCATAAAAGCTTTGCAGCCTAAATTTAGATGAAGGTCAGAAGTGATTGATCTTAGGAGCACTAATGAGTAAGACACATGGTTACTTACGCAGTTGGGGGTAGGAGGGGGAATACCAGACTGCACAAAGAAGAATACTGGTAAATAATTCTACATTTGTGAATTACATCAGTCTGAGCATGCTTAGAAATGTGACAGGTTGTACAGCTTGGTCTTCTGAATGTACTACTCAGTTTTCTGTAGAAGTGCAGCTTCTCTTATTAAGAACAGGTCCTCTGTGACGTGAGGTGTAACACATGTCTGATAGAGTGTTGCTTTGCAAACTTTTTAATTAGTATTTCAGCTCTCCATGGACAGATTGTTGAAGGACTTCTGGGCAAGCATTTTTCTATTTCCTCTGAAAGTCTGATGATTATCTCATAAGTCATTTGTTAGAAGCCACTCATAAGTCAGAGTCCAACAAAGGTGTTTGTAGCTTTTGTCATACCTCAGACTTGAAAGTTGTGGGTTTTAGTCCAGAATAAAACCTTTAGTGAAACCTAAACTGAGCTTAGCTCTAGACGCTCGAAGCACGATGATTGTCTTGCCTGAACAGTTAGTACTATAATAGCCATTGTTAAAGAAATATATTTTATTTGATTAAAAAAATGGATGTACATATTACATGGTATATGTACATATTACATGGTATTATGAAATATGCATATGTGATATGTAATATAAAATATTACGTAGTATATCATATATATGGGTTAATGATGTCACTTAAAAATTGCATCACCAGTGTTCCAATACAAATGACTGACAATTACAAGAAGGGAAAGCAGTGGGCTCTGTCCTTTTCCCCTTAGATATAGACTTGCTGTATTTATTCCCAGTGGGGTGGAGGATGGTGACAGTGAAGCTCATGGGTGTCCTGCCTCACTTCAAAGCACAGATATGATAGAAGGATGAGTATTCCAGAGATGGATAGTGTCATCTTTGGAATTATGGCCTTTCCATATGATAAATATTTAAAAAGTGTGTGCAAAGTGCATGCCAGCTAAAAAAAAAAAAAAAAATTAAATTTACAGAGAGCATGAAGGTAGGCATGTAGCAGTCTGATCTACCAGAATTCCAAAACTAGGTAAGCTCCCCTGTTCCTGGGAAATACTGTTTCATTCTGATCCTGAGACTATTATTATTTATACAGTAGCTGTATTAAAATCGGTAGGACTTGTGTCATTTTACCCGAGGTTATGCTTTCACCATAAATCTAACTTTGTGCTGTCAAAGCTTTGCTCAGTCTAATTACTGCTTGCCTCAAGTTCTCCTGTGACAGCAAGATCAAAAGGTTCATTATATGTTCTGAGAAAATCTTTATTCTATCCATATTATGTCTCCATTTTAATGTAATCAAGGAAACACTTGTCTTACAGACAAGGAAAACAATATAAATTTTGTTTGTTACTATACTTGAGGCATTATTCTATCATCATTTTTTTTCCCTGAATTGAGTATTTTGTCTGTAAATTTTTTTATAAGTGGAAATTTGTGTTTCTAACTGTATTCTTTTGCTTTCCATGGATTCTTTTGTGTCGTAGGTACAGAAAATGAATTGAAGATGCACATCCATGAAATGGCTGTTTTTAACATGTCTTTTTCAACACATCCCTGTCCTTATGCAGTTTGATTGTCACAGTCAGATCCTGTACTGCATTGAAAACAAAGTTTAGCTGGTTTTCTTCTGTTTTGTTTCCCTAAGAAATTACAGTTAATTCAGAACTCACTTTTTTAAAACAAATTCTTTAAAACAGTCTTTGCATGGTACACTGGCTTGTGCTTGTCTCTGTGAATAGCATTTTGTTCCTGGTTTTGTGAGCTATTGCACTTTACTGGAAAGTAGAAGGGGGAGCGTTGAAATGCACTGTGAATGTTGAAATATAATCTGTTGTCTGGACAGAACTGTCAGGTGGTGGATATAAAGGCGGTTTTCACAGCACAAACTTGAACTCAGATTTGCGGTTCTGCCTGAAGGCCAGCTGCAAGCCCAATTCCATATGCAGATGTAGGCTGGGTTGGCTACCTGACACCAATGCAAAGCTTTGGGAATGGTCCCCATTTAAAATAGAAAGAGGCTGTGGTTTTTCCAAAGCCACTGTATGAATTGCATGGAGCAGCAGTTGTGAACTGAAATTGTCTCTTCCCTTACTGTCCCATACATACTTCTTTGGACATACAATTCCCTTCAGTGATAGACTAGTTCCAAAAATCTTTCAGAGACACCAATACCTCTTTATTTGTCTCTACTTCATTCATTTTGTCATCTCAGCTATTGAACTGTTCCTCCAGTCACCTTGGGGGAAGAGGCTTACTCTAGTGTAGCCAATGAAAGGATGAACCATTTTCATGTTAAATGCTCTTGCGATTTTCATGATGTTTCCTTGGTGGGCCTCTTGCTGCTCTCATGGGGATAAGCAAACTAACACTGTCTCTTTCACTGCTGCCATTGATGCATCTGGCAAAGCACATTTCTTATTGATACACGTAAACTTTAGTGTCGGCATCACAGAGACTTATGCAAAGTCATATGCTTTGGATTGTGTGAGAAGGAATCACACTTACTATGGAGTTTTGGAAGTGCATTCAGGCAACTTACTCTCTTCTGTGTATAGAGTAAAGCAGAAGAAATAATTGAGAAATGAGGGTTGAGATAAGGATAGTAAACAGGAAAGTGAGTCAAGTCTTGATGTGATCATCTGTAGGCAATCACCTCCCCTGTGCATAACACTTATATGCTCTGGCACTAAGAATGAAAACCTCTTACAGCATAAGTCTTTTACTTTATTCTTAAAAAATGCAAACTAAATCCAGTCTGCCCTGTGGGAACTGCTGAATGTCTAACTCCCAGGTGAACAAAGACAAGGGAATTCGGAAAGTCTGCTAGGGTTTTCTCTGTCTCAAACTAATTCAGATTGATACTGAATGTTGCAGTGATGAGCAGAGACACAAAACTCATAAACAGCTAAATTGAGTATTTAGAAAAGAATTTCACAAGTTATATCTCTGGGTTAAAAAATGAGATTCAGGAAATCTAGGCTGTGTTCTTAAGCTTAACGTTGGTTCTATTTATTTAATTACTAAAATAATCACTATTACAAAAGACCGAGTGCCGTAATATTGGTGATGATGGACTATCACCTTGGTTCATCCATCATTAGTCTTTGGAGTTTGACTTTTAAAAATGAAATGTTATCAGTGGTTAAGTCTGCATAAATACGGTTTGCTAAAGGTTGTAGTCCTAAAAGATCTGAATTAACAAATATAGGAAGGTCACTTCACTATGGTTGTGAAGGTCAGTCTCATCTTTTTAATTACATTAACTTTTATATCTTTCTATCTTGTACTGTGTCTGCTTCATTATTTTATTTTGGCAATGTCAGATCTGTAAGTCTTCTTATATACTTTGGATAAATAATTATTAGGTTGCAGAATTCAAGAAAAGATCAGACAGTCCTGAATCTTTGAGCATCCTCTGTCCAGGATGATGCAAATAATTTCTATTCATTGTCATTAACATTAAACTTCTGAATTTCTTCCAAGGTTTCTCAGCCCTTACTACAGCCATTTGTCAGGAGGAAATAGCAGGAGCTTTTGATTAACATTCAGATGACTCCTCTTTTGTTTTATTGATAGTTTCTACGATCATTCACCCTCATCACCTTTGCATAGGCCCAACATCTTGCTCTTCGTTGGAAACTGCAAAATCAATTTGGTTCAAAGTTGCATCTAGTGCTGTGCTGTCCAGAGGTGGAACACTTGCTCGGCCTGGAATATGCAATGAGCCTTTTATTTCATCCTCTACAATTTTATGCGGGGTTGTTTGGGGTTTTTTTTCCCCCTGATGTGACTGTGGTAGCATGAAGGCTGCTGGCATCAGATAGCCAAGGAACCTCTCTTGCTTGTTGGGATTTGAAACTGACTTTTGTTTCCCAGATAAGTGACAAAAGTACCACCCTCTGGTATGTTCTGGAGGAGGGATTTTTCGATGCTTTGTGCTGCAGTGGTTTCATTTTGGATAGAATGATTAAATATTCATGGATTCCAAGTGCTGCACAGATTATAATAGGCAAAGTACTTGCTAAGAGTAAGGTATTTGACTCCCAAACTGGATGTCAGAAGTCTGCAACCTACTTTATGCAACCTACTGCTGCATAGCTCAAAACTATATAATTATACAATTTCGGCAGGGATTCTAATACCAGTTATTTGATCATCTGAAGTAACAATTCAGTAAGCATGGATAAGAAGGGATCTTTGAGAGTTTTTAAATAGATTGAGAATGACAGTGAAGGTGAGCCCGAGAACCTGTTTGTTTCCACATTTCAGACAAGTGACATAACGAAATGCTGTTGAGCTGAAAGAGGAGCAAGAGGAAAACAATTAATAAAAAAAATACTGAAGGAAGAAAAGTCTTCATGATTGTGGCTCTGAAAAATGCTCTTTCCTCTTCTAGTTTCCCTAAATTGTGGTTAGCTAAGTGCCTGCACATTGGAATGGAAAGTGGTTAGTAAGAAGCTTTTATGTAATTTAATAAAAAAGACAGCAATATAGTGCTGAAGTAGAAAAAGCTTCCTAGGTTTCTTTTTGCTGGAATGTTTGATTACAGCACTATTGTACAGTATTATCACACTGTAATTACAGGTCCGTGAAATACCCTTGTGCATGATAACACAGTCCTTTCATACATTTTAAATTCTTTTCTAAAATGGTTTCTGTTTTGTAAAGCTCTTAAATACCTGTTCTGTTTTCAGACTAAAAGTTTCTAAGGTGGGCTGTTTGATTTACAGCCTAGTTCCTACTAAATTTAGTTGTGTGCAAGACGAATGATGACATCTAGTCATGAGGACTTAAGATTTATTTTTAATGTTGCTGATAGATGAATGCTGAGTAGCTGGAGTTGTTAGTTCCTTTCAGTCAGCTATTTCTATAAATTTGTGGGATGAGTGTTCTGTAAATTGATGACAAGTGTGTCATCTCAAGGTTTCTTCACCTAGGCAAGGTTGTGCCAGATGCCTTCAAAATAGTCTTGTGTTTTGGTTTTTTTTTAACATCCAGTGTTAAAGTATCACAGTATGGGATGTCAGGGAGTTGTAAAAAGGAGAAGAAAAAGATCGTCTTAGGGGCTAATGTTGAAGGCATTGAGATTAATTGCTTTAGCTTTGTGCTTTCTGCTCAAATGAAAGAAAGAGCTCTTCCAACCCATGATATGGGGTGCTCTGAGCTGGCTGCTGAAGGGGCTCATTTCTCTGGATTTCATTTCAGGTGGCATCTTGGGATATAAACCCTCATATACTAAACCCCTCTTTTTTGATACCCTCCTAAACCCTTTGGTGTGTCTGTGTTCATAATCACAATTTTTAAGCTTTTATCTTTTCCAATTTGATGCTAGGAAAAGGAGACATCCCAAATCTGAGTTAGTGTGCTTCAGAGGGAGGCTTTGTGCCTGCTTTGTATGGAGTATGACCAGAGCTGAGAGAACCTCTGAGAGATAAGGTAAAGACAAAAGTATACATTCTGCTGTTCAGCAGACCACTTACCACAACATTACCATACCGGAATCCCAAGACTGGACTGTGAGAGGAAGTTGCAACACCAAAGAATAATGTCTGATAGCCTTTGGCAGATCTCCACAGCTGTAGGGTTTCTAATGTCAAAAAAGCTGTGCACTCCAATCATCCTAGTCCTAGACTATATTTTTCCAGGGGTATCTACTTATTTGCAAGAGCTGAGAGTCTGTACACTTTTTTGTATCTAGTTTGATATTTTTATATTAATCCTTTATCGCCAAGATTCTTTTAATGGTTGTGTGTAAGCCCACACAAGCAGCAGTAAAACCGTCTACATGTTGAAACACCTTTAAAACTTGGTTTAGGGAATATGATCCTCAGTGTCTGCTGTACTGTTTGTGTTTGAGTCCTGAAGAACCTAACAGAGACAAATGTTAACTAGCACTTGTACATTTTGGTGTACAGAAATTTTATGACTTTACTTCATCAGAATTTTTCTTTAAGGCTGCATGGCAGTTTCTTAATTGCTGGAAGATTAAATGACTGTAATATGTGAGATCTGTTGGAAAAAAAGTGATGGTCCTAAGGCATCAGTTCAGACTTTACATATGAGTTTTGGTATTAAAATATTTATTTGACTCTAAATTAAAGACTTGCTTATGTTGTGTTGTAAGCCTTTAGTTGTGGCTTGTAATTCAACTGACAGAAGCCTTCTTAGATCTTTCTTAGGATTTAAAAGGATTTATTATCTTTGTATTAATCTAACAATTTAAATAATTTGATTATTTGATTCAAATACAATATTGAAGTCAGCTCACTGGTTTGACCTTGATTTGATTGCTATGCTGCTTTATTCCTGATTAAATTTACAGTTATTGATAATAGTTCTTGTAGTTGTATTTTTATTTTTTTTTCCACTTCTACAGATTTTTTAAAACTGATATTTATAATATTGGGTTATATTTCTTTCAAGAAAAGTGAAATTTCTGATAAGCTGGTTAAAATCCTGAACAAGTTTTGTTTTATCAGACACGTGCTTTCTCATCCTTAGTACCAATACCCTATAAGAAATTCAGTAGCAATTTTGGAAACAATTCCACTGAGTAGCAGGTATGTCACAGCTTATAAGTAGTAAAGAATTTGCATCACCTAGTGTTCACTAAGCCTGCAGATGTCAAAAACTTTGCCATTGACTTCATTGGAATGGAAGCTTCATCCACTCATAAGTCAATCCATTTCTATTTAGGTGCCTATTTACTCATACCTATTGTTTTGGGGGTTTTTTATTTTCTTTTTTCTTCAATAGAAAATTACTGGCAGGGAGAAAATGGATAATATTCATATGTTTAGATATAATAATTGTTATCTGTAGGATAGAAGTATACTGAAATTTGATGTCAAAGATGAAGAAAAACTTTAACCGTAACAAAGAATTTATATTTTATATTTATCTAGTGAAGATATATCAAGCTGTAGCCCTATATGTCATACAGAATATAAACTCATTTTTAAAGTTTTAAAAAAAAAGTTTCATTTGCACTTCTGAAAAAAATGGTTGCGGAGTGCTCTGATTGCTTCCTTTTAGATTTTTCACCAATTATGACTTGGAGGAGTTATACTTAATAAGCATCTGTCCCTTCTGACTTCTTTCATCTGTTTTTTTAATTTTTCCTTGTCACAAAGTGGAAGTAACTGAAACAACTCAGATTTTGCAATTTTAAGCATATATTGCACTCTTTACTAACAACCTTTTGTTTGACTTGAGTAAAAATAGTACAATTGCACATGGTTACCAGCATGGAAATAGTGCCTTTTTTTTTTTTTTTTCCCTGTGACATTGTAAATTTTATTCACTGTAATTTTATTCATCTTTAGCTTTAAAAAAACCCAAAACTATTTCAGATTTCACACCCTCCAAGTATTTTTCTAGCCCAAATTTGACCTCAATATACGTTATCATGGCTAAAATTATAAAGTAGTTTGTTTTTTTTCCTGATTCTGACAATGACTAGAAATCTGTTTATTTAACAAATACTGGAGAGATCTATATCAGGATATCTTTGTATATGTCTGATGGGATCCAGATAATTTCCTTATCCTTACAGGAAGTCTCAGACAGGCGTAGCGTTGCATCATTGGCATTTTGACCAAGAAGGAGTGACTGGGAAGGTATATACCTGTATCCAAGGGATCTAAGCCACAGAATGGCCTTGGGACTCATGAATTCCTGCAGAAATTAGGGTAATGCTTGTTTTATGCTGTCCTTGCTAGTAATCTAACAGCTTGTTCATGTACTGGGAAGTAAAAATAGCTCTTCATTGATGAGTGAAACTTCTGCTTTTTCCAGTGGTTTGCTCAGTCACTAAAACGATTTGCTGAAAGAACCACAAGAAGGATAAAACAAGATAAAGCTGTAAAGAAATCATGCATATGTGCTAATGTCTACAAAGTAACTCCTAGGTGGCTTTGTTCTTCCCAAGACCAAACCTGGGATATTGAGGAATACACTAAACAGGAAGATTACATCAGCCTCAGTAGGCAAGAGATTTAGATGAGAGGAGGTTGTGAAGTTACTAAAAATTGAGCACTGCTACACTGGAAAGCTTTTGGGGATTTTCTTTTCTTAACTAGGTAGATAAGAACTAGCAGGAGATAGAGACAGAGGCAATAATTACAGTAGAATTGTTCCAAGTTCTCAAAACCTCAGAATGGAAATAACCGGGATGGCTGAAATCTTTCCAGGTGATGGTTGAGGGAAACTGGGATGAGAACTGCAGATCTGAGGGAGAGGGAAAATTAACTCCCCAGCTATTGATCACCAGTGATCTTGAATATGTCTGCGTCTCTGCTTTAGGTGCGTCTCTCCATCACTTGGAGAAGGAAGTTACTATTAACACGTTCTAGGAACCTCCTGGATTGCTTATGGCCTGCTGTATATGCCTTCCAACAGATATTGGGGTGGTTGAAGTCCCCCATGGGGACCAGGGCTTGTGAATGTGAGGCTGCTGCTATCTACCTATAGAGGGCCTCACCCGCTTGGTCTTCCTGGTCAGGTGGCCTGTAGCCAAACCCCACTGTAACATCACCTGTCCCTGCCCTCCCTTTGATCTTGACCCATAAGTTCTTGGTCAGCTTCTCATCCATCCCCAGGTGGAGCTCCATGCACTCCAGCTGGTCCTTGACATAGAGGGCGACACCCCCTCCTCATCTCCCCTGCCTGTCCTTCCTGAAGAGCCTGTATCCTTGTATTCCAACACTCCAGTCACAGGAGCCATCCCACCATGTCTCTGTGATGCCAATAAGATCATAGCCTTGCAGGCATGTGCACGTCTCTAACTCCTCTTGTTTGTTCTCCAAGCTATGTGCATTTGTGTAGAGGCATTTAAGTTGGGCCCCTGCTGAATCTAGCTCCCTGGCTGGAGTGCTTATTTTTCATTTAAGCTGCACTGCAGGTGCTCTCCTGCTGACCTGCAACCCATCTCCAGGTTTTGGGCCTCTAGTACTGGTATCAGCATTGTATTGGTAGGATTGGGATGGATTCTGATTCCCCTCTCCCGGCAACTCTAGTTTAAAGCCACATGTTATACTACTGTATTTTATTATGTGTCTTCATTGCAAGCAAGGCAGCTGAAAACCGAACTTTTGTTAAATTAAAGCAGAAACATCTGAAGGGTAGTGAAGATTTTGTTCCCTTAAAGCTTGTCTTTCTTTTTTTCCCCAGCCATAACAAAGGCCTAATGAAAGATACTCTTTCTTAGTATAGAAATTGTTTCTTTTATACTCTTTCACTATTATGTCTACAGCTATAGGACACTGACTTCAATATAAGAATTAAAATTCTCGAGGAAAGCTTAATAGACCTGCTTTTGCATGGTTAGAATACTTTAAGATGCTAGTCAATGAAATCATAATAAATGTTTAATGCAAAAACTTGAAAAGATGCATCTCAAGTAATAGAAAGAGGTCCTTCAACTGCAGGTTTTGAAATAGTTTCATTAATGTCAATGGTAGTACATTGATTTATGTCAGCTAAAGTTCTTTCTTATATTCAGCACTCTAAATCATTAACTGTTGTTTTTCAGAGAAAGTAGGGTACTAGTAGTTGAAAGCCAAACCCACACTATGAAACAATGAAGACAATTGCTGATTTATAAGACTTTGGAATTCAGAATCACAGCATTGCTGAGGTTGGAAGGCACCTCTGGAGATGGTCTAGTCCAACCACTGTTCTCAAAGCAGTTTCATCTACAGCAGGTTGCTCAGAGCTGTTGCCAGTCAGGTGTTGAGTATCTCTGAGGATGGAGACTCTACAGCCTGTCTGGGCAACCCGTTCAAGTGTTAGACCATTGTCACAATAAAAATTTGGTGATCCTTGTGGGTCCCTTCCAACTCAAGATATTCTATGATTCTGTGATACCGTTTGTAAATCTTTGTCAGCTGCTCTTAATCATCATCATCTCCTTCATAGTTTTGGAAGTGGTTACCAGGATTAGTTCCATCACCTTCTCAGGGATTGAGATGAGGCTGACCAGCCCATGGTTACCTGTCTTCCTTCTTGCCCTTCTTGAAGATGGGAATGGCATTTGCTTTTTTCCAGTTTCCAGGAACCTCCTGCAATTGCCATGACCTTTCGCAAGAATGTGATTTTTTTTTTTTTTTAAATATGTAAGAAAAACATAAAGACAAGACATTCACTTTCTACCTTAAGTCAGTTGTGTCTCTTCAAGGTATAGTTGCATATGCACTATGTATCTAAGAGGTAGCTACAGTAAGGACTATTAAAAATTGAATAATATGGCAAATAGTTTAAAATGGGTAGGACTGCACACATTGTCTGTGATGGTTGAAGAAGAGTTTAGAAAAATAATTTTATAATGAAAAATAATTGTATTTACATGTTGTAAAGTAGTAGTTCTGTGAGTGGTTGAGTTTTATAATTAGTTTTATTATCTTTTTTAGCAGAAAAAATATTCTTTGCAATTGGTAACTAGCAGCTAAGTAAAATAATTGATTCAAATTGTTTTCTAATTAAAGATTATAATCTTTTCTTACCTTATTACTTACTAAAGTCATAGAATATACTGGCTCATAATTTGGCGCTTTAAGGAATTGGGAATGTATTTTTCCTTCAATATTCTTTTCATATCTTTTTAGGGAAGAAATAGACAAAAATAGGATCAGATGTTTGTGAATCCCCTTGGCAGAGTTTACTTTAGACAGAAAGAAACTTTAAGTTTGGAAGTGGACAATGTGGTATTTTTCAATATTAGAGCCACCTGAAGAAAGAAGTTTACCTGCATGTTTGCTACCAGAACTTTCTTGACTGCACACCCAGTCAGTTTAGCAAATACCATTCACTGTGATTGAGTTTATTTAGTACTTTTAGAGGTGTGGGTGACCTAGGCAGACAGAGGGGACTAAAAAGTTTGTAAGAGCCATCTCAGGGTGCTAAGTGCATCGAATGTCATGGATATAACAGGGGTTTTCATCCAAGGGTGAAGGGCCATGTTTGCTGTTCTGGTCAGAGCTTGGCTTGCACAGCCATAGCAGAAGTTTTGTCGGGAGTCATGTGTGTTCACTGCACCTGGAAAGAAGGTGGCTCCTCTCTGCTGCTCTGTTAAGTTGTGCCTATCTAGAGTGGTAGTGCTGCAGGTTAGGTCAGAGGATGGGAGGGAAGTGTTGCTTTTGATTTCTTTTTTTGTGAGAGGATGGCAGTTATTTCTGTTTGCTGATTCAGGGAAGTACAACACCAAAAATGGATTTTTTTTTTTCTTTTTTCCTTGCCCAGTCTTCTTCCAGAGTACAAGAGATTTAAACTCATTAAAGAAACCCTCAAAAAACAAGTCCAGGTTAAATAAAGAAAAAAAATATTAAAAAACATGCTAGAAACCCATCACTAACAGTAAGAAATACAAAACCCATACAAAACAGCCCCCTAGTTTTTATTTCAGAACATTTTCTGTTCCTGTAGTTTAAATGTTAGAATTCAAGACTGACAAGGAGAGAGAACAGCTTTTGAACAACTGGGTGAATGAGTTCTGTATTACATTAGTGAATTTTACATCATTTAGGGAAGTGCTGTGATAAACCCACTTTATTAAATATTTTGCTACATAAATGCAATGAAAAATTATTCATGTGATTAGCATTTTCTTATTGCATACCAAGTACTACTTTATTTTATTGAAAAATCTCTACTATTGCAGAACAATTTTCATTTTGTAAGAATACATCCATCAGGAAAAAAATGCTATAAAGGTTAGATACGACTAAATGGCTTGAAATTTAGAAGCTTGTTATGTACAGAATAAAGGACAGTGGGAGACAGAAGACAGAAGAGGGCAAAGTGATTTGTATACACAAAGGTCTAAACAAAGTCCTTCTAGAATGCCGGTCAGAATGTGAAATACTTAAAAGTTGGCACACTTGCATTTCTCTTCCTAGCCATTTAAAATTTGGTGAATTAAGTAGATTTGTTGAAATGATTCCATGAATAAAATGCTTCCTTTATTTTTCTCAATTAATTCCGTGGAGCTGTGGTTATTAAAATACTTTATCTGAGATTGTTTTAATGCTTTTAGGTGCATCATCAGACTGTTAATGCTGTGTTACATCAGCAGTTAATGCCATACTGAAAGTGTGGGCATTAAAGGTTTCTGGGGGGAAAAAAAGAGAAACCGTAACCAAGTGCTGTTTTTGAAACTGATGAATGAATGTGCCAGTCAGCTTCTGACAATTTCATATCAGGGGAGCCCTGCCTGGTTCAGCAAAAATACACACATCAGCTTCTTGGGATGTGCTTAGAGAGCTAACAGACTGAGTCTTCTAGAAATTGTAGACTGAAACAGAAGGTAAGGCAAATACTGGAATCAAATGTAAATGTAATTACAATTGTGGGGTCTCTTTCTGAGTAGATGAAGAATGAGAATACATTTTCCTGTTGCATGAATTCTGTATCTGCCTAGACAATGCAACAAGTGGTCAAGGTAGTAAATTCTCATACACACAGAGAAAAGTTACAGTATAGGGCAGTGGAGCTGTAGACCGCCTGAACTTTTGTCTTCAGGTATATGTGAGTGGTTAGGTATTACCAGAGACTGAGTACAGTTCCTGGTCTTCCTCTCCTACTTCCCATACTAGCAGGGCTTGGAAAATACCACAATATTTGGGGGAGGAGTGTATGCATCACAGAAATTGCTGTGCTTGCAACTGCTGACAGTGGCACCAGTGACATCTTTGGGCTGCCTCTGCTTTGTTTCACACTTCTCACTGGCCATGTGGTTCTGTTTGGCCAAGGTACATCAGTGTTACTAGAGCCAGGGTCATAATCAGCTCTGGAAAAATCCACTAGCTCAAACAATGTCCTATGTTTATAATTACAGGTATACATAGTTATCTTTTTCTATCAGTAAAAGTAAACTAGGATGGAGAATCCATAACTATGCAACACCAAATTAAACCAAAGTAGATTAAGAGGATTCATAAAATGGGGATACTCTACTTTCAATGGGAATTGCTCTTCATCATAATTTGGTTTTCTGAAAACAGTGGTGGAACAACTACCAGGCTGAATGGTGCTCATTTTAGTCCTGGAAAATGACAGCTCCACTACAGTGGTCCTAGCTGTATGTTGGGGGGCATTCATTATTAGGTTATTGGAGTAATCTCCTGTAGGAAGCAATTTGGAATGACTGCAATCTGTCTGCCTGTCTGTTTTAATTTTTCAATAACATTATTTTGTGTAAGCTGCATGAAATCATTGCATGCATGGTAAGCTGCTTACTGAAAAATCCTTATAAAAAATAGAGGCTGTGAATTTGCAGTAGGCATGCAAAAATTTTAACATTTTTCACTCATTTAAACTCATTTGATAAAAATAATTTGCTTATCAACTGAGAGACCATAAAGGGCAAGTTTCAGTGACACTGATGCCTTTTAAACCCTTAAAACCAGGTTAAATTATAAAAATACTGTTCCTGGCTATTTGGGGTCCTCATGGCCCTTGTGGTGCAGTCCCATCATACAGCAGTTCCTATGCAATGAAGGGACAGGCTGGACACCAGATTTACCATGTAATTAAGTTTTATGTTTTCATGTAACCTCCATTGCCATATTACTGGATTGCCTTACAACTGTGAGTATATTTACCTATGGAGGAATGAAAACACTTATTTTCCCTTTTAATAACTGAGGAAATGAGTCAGGATATAAGTAATATAGGCAAGACCTCTACGTTAGTATAAGAAACTAAGCCATGTTTTTTTACATCCCAGACTCGTTTCTTTACCCAGGGGTAATGCACCCCCTGAATTGACTCACTCTCCTAAACCAGGAACAGCAAAAATGTGATACATGTCTTAAGACATCCTGCTCTTCCTCCCACCCCTGCTAAGGAACAAATACACTAGAATTGCCAGATAGAGTGTATTGCTTCTGTCCCATGTCCCTATAGGAAAAAAATGCCCAACCAGGAAAACATTCGTGTTTTGCATGCATAGACAGCATGGCTTTACTGTTTTTCTTTCTGATCTCGTCTCAGTGACACATTGCAGTGATGATAAGGCTGTAGAGAACTGAGACTTGAGAAATACTACTTCACTCTTTATGAGGATTACATTTATTGCAAATCTGCTTCTGGAAAAGTGTTACGTATATATAGTACTAGAGGTACAAAAGTTAATACAGAGAACTGTTTGTTATAGATTTCAAAAGGCTTAAAAAAAATGGGGGAGGGGGGAAGAAGGTAATCAAAGATCAGTTCCCAGAACTATTAGCATTGACTCTGACCACAGAGGTCACCGCACTATCAGTTTTCTTTCTTCGTAATCTCTCTGTGCAGGTCTGCATTCACCTTTACAAGAGGAGTGCATTGTGTAAACCCAATTGTAAGATAAGTTGGAAATCTGTAAGCCTTTTAATTTAATGGCAGCCTTTTTTTCCCTTCAGGTGACAAGGTTAAAGGGTAGTCTCAAAACTCAAATAATTTTACTTTCCTTTACTTTCCTTCCTGTTAACTAAAAGGCTATTACTTAGCAATCAAGTGGTTGACCCATGTGACAAGGCTTATTAATGACCTCTTTGTGAACAGGACTGTATAATACAATAATAGTTAAAACATTTTTACTAGGTATCAGAAATTCATTTGATATTAATTGTGATTCCAAGGTCATAGTAAAATCTTTTGTTTGTGTATAATTAGTATTTCTGTCTACCACAAGGGACAAGAAAAAAGATACAGCAAAGCAAGGCTTCTGCAGCTTGATTTGTATTCGTTCCTACCAGCTCCAGCCCTGTCTGTCTTTGATTTTAGTGGAGTTACTCTTGATGAGTAATAGTGTGTACTCTACACTGCGAAGCACCTGTGAACAAATTTGTGGCCATCCTAATCCAGCACTTTGCAAACATCTGGACTAAAGGCTCAGGCTGGCAAACTCTTAAGCAGAAGCATAACTTTTCGTGTGAATCACCATATTGATATTTGTGAGCCAATTTAGATGAAACATTACAGCCCTTTTGCAACACTCAAGATCATAATACAAGTGCTGTCGGAAAGGACCTTTTTTTTATGCCAGAAGTCTCCAGATATTTCGCCAATTTGTCAGATGTTCTTGGGGGAGGTGGGGCACTATGATCTAAGTTAGTCTCACTCTGAAGGTACAGGGACAGTCTTGGGCTTCTCAGTTACGTGCATCTGTGGGATTTTTCTCAGGATGGTCGTGTCTTTTGGGTGCCTCTACATCCAGCTTTTTGCTTGGATTAAGTTTGGACTTTCAAGGTGAGTTACCCCATTGCCCCCACTTACTATACTTTAGTTTGTATTGTGGGTTGGCTGCAAAGCACATGAAATGGATTCCTTTCAGGTGAAGCTTGCTTAGTCTGTGAGATCTAGGAGTACCCCACGTGCGCTTCAGTCCCTCAGGGAAGCTCAGTCCATGAGGCCACTCTAGAGCAGGTCTGAAGTAAAAGCCCAGAGATACAGTTAATATGGACAGATGTCAGATCTCTAGCACTCTTTCTATTTACAGGTAACTCCTACTGGGCTGCAGCACTTCCTAATGTACGTTTAGCTTTCATTTGTTTCCTGCAGAAGAGTAATAAGCTAGTAAAAAAGAGAGATTTGCATTTTTTCTTTTAGAGGAGCATGGTAGGAGACTTCATGACAGGTTGAGGCTTAGCTTGAAAGCTCTTACACCAGTAGAATTATAATCATTTAGACTGAATTTCCTGAGCTCATTTTGTGTTATAACTCAGGACCTTAGCAGTGCGCAAAGGATTACATCTTAATTTTGAGTAACGATTAAGTGAACAGTCCTTCCAAAGAAACATTGAATTCAATGGTATTATGTGTGTGAGGAGGGATTCTTACAATCAAAATATTATTTGTTCATTATTTTGTGTCCTCAGTTTGAGATTCTTGGGATACTTAGGGAGCAACCAGATCCAAACTCCACAGAGTATTACTTTGAATTACTTTGAATGTGGTACTGTTGACTTCAGTTGGCTTTGGATCAGGGCTCTTGTCAGGATTAACAGCAGTCTTGTTTATAAAGCAAGCAAACAAAACAAGGAATAGAGATTCCTAGAAAGGTAAGATTTTTTTTTTTTTTTTAATATCTTTTTGGCAACTCCTGGGTTCTAGGGAGTTAACTGAAAGACCTCCCTTTCTTTTTCTTCCTTGCTCTCTTTTCTGTTTCATTTGTGATCATGAGAACATTTTATTCATTCTGTGCCTTTGTAAAGACCCTGAGCCATATGATGATGGTCCGTTTGGTGTTTTCTTGCCACATGAACGTGGCTTCTGCAGCTCACCAGTTCTTTTATTAACAGTGCACTTGACTCAGCTTATGTTGCTTCAAGAGATCTGCCCATACCTAACACTTAAAATATACATTTAAAGTAAAACTTTCATATAGGCTACTGTACAACATCTGATTATAACATATATATTCTGAAGGGGGACATACATAGGAAAGATTGTCCAGGGAATTAATTGAAGCAGCTGGCTGCTCTGTGCTCTGCTCTTTATCATGTCATCTAATACTTGCAAGTAGTGTTGGATTAAAAACAGTACAGCAAACAAACTCCTCTGCTTCATCACCTCAAGAAGCCGGACAAACCCAAATTACATTTGTTATTTGGTGAAAGACCGTTATCAGCTATCCTGGTTTGAGCGACACAGGACTAATTTCTTTTCTAATGCTTGGGAAAACTGTACTTTTAGAAGACTCTAGTGTCTGAATTTGTGAAAATATTTACTTTATAGCCAGCTATGGTGCGTGGGTGTCAAGGTCTCGGTATTTTCGAGTGTGGCAGGTGCAGGGATGAGGAAGAGCAAGACCTGAGCGCTTGACCCAAGCTGGCCAACAGGATTATTCCATACCATGAACGTCACATTCAATATAAATTAGAAAGTTTGCTGAGGAGTTGGGGCTCTCCCTTGATGGCGATGATCCAGAGAACTCCTTGCCCCAGTGCCGAACCCCTGAGCCCTTCCCTTCTTCCCAAAGCCATAGCACTTGCAGTGTCCGACGTTTACTGTCCACTGCTGGGAGTGCACAGCTTCCTACGGATAGAATGGGCTGAGTATAATCCATGTATATTTTATATTGGTATTGGGATCACTATTTAGTGTTATTACTGTTAATTATCTAGTCTTATTCAATTATATCTATTTATATTTCAGCCCCTGGGTTTCCTTCTTTTCTTCCCGATTTCTCTTTCCTGGGTGGGGAGGGGTCATCGGGTGATAGAGTAATTGTCTAAACAACAATAAATTGTTGTGGGCTTCTCAAACCATAACATCAGCCAAAATGGATCCATTTATCTTGGAAAAACATTATTTTGATCCCTGCTGATGAAAAATATATTAAATATTATGAAAAGCGGAGTCTTTTTTTCTTCCATGGATATATGTTTGTCAGTGCCATATTTACAGCAGAACAGAACACAGTGAATGATATGCTGTTGCAATTGTAAAAATGCTTGTTATATGATACTGGCTTTTACAAATTTTCTTGTAGTATGTTTGTTATGCCAATAAAGTGTATAAACCAGATGCTATGCTAATAAAGAATTCAATGGCAACTGTTAAATTAAAATATAATCCATAACTCCTAAAATAAGTTTGTTTTTTTTTTTCTTTGGAAGTTTCACTAGTTTGGCACCGAAGACTCTATACTTGATAGATTTGAAGGAATAAAATGTGCAGACAGGTGTGCACTTGCTTCATTGAAATTTAAATTAGTTACGAATTCTCTGGAATGAAATCAGCTCTTTCCATCAGGAGTGTCTTGTGGAATTTCATACAGAAATGCAGTTGCAATTGCCTGTGGTTATGTGAGTGTTTGTTTTGTGTTGTGAAAGAACTGAAATCAAATCAAATCATAACGCAGTCAGAAGGTTTGCTATAATGTATATTTAATTGAGATTGTGAAGGCCAATTATCTTTTTATGTATTTGGAGGCATATTTTGTGGTTAATTTGTTTCTAAGCCTACAGAAATTCCAAGCGTTGCCTTCCCAATCCCCACATAAAATTACTGGTGAGATGGTGCATAGGGAGCTCCTTAGAGGTCAGGAGGAAATCAGTCTGCCTCGTCTGTGGATAGAGTTTTTGAGTGACCAGTATTTCATGTTCAGGGCTTTTGAGGCCTCTAGGAATACAGTTTCTTCCCAGCCTCTCTGTCAAGGATGTCTAATTCTGGGCAGCCATTCAGCCACATGCTCTTATTTTTCATTTCAAAGAGCTTTTCCAACCATCCTGTCTTGCTCTGTTTCACACATTTATGTAACCTGTACTTGAGGTGGAGGATTTTGGCTATAGTTCTTAGACTTTACTTCTGAGAGAGTAAGAGACAAACTTTCATTAGTTTTAAAGGCTTGTGGTCTCCTAAGACGTATTTTTAAAAATTTTAATTCCACTTAGTTTCTGGATGCTAATCTGTGCTGTAGTAGAAGAGGTAGATGGAAATGGGAGACTTAAGGCTGTGACTACTTTTCAATAAAATACTGTCATTTAGAACTGTGCAAGTTATTTCCCTACAACATTACAAAGAATGGCAGTAGAGAATAGGAGTAGAGTGCATTTTAAATGGATTAAGAATTGGCTGATTGACAGATCTTAAAATGTAGTTGTCTGTGAGAAGTTAGTGTCATGAGGATGGTTTGAATGAGGTTCCCCATGGGTGAGCTGTGGGTGCCACGCTACCTGATGCGTTCATTAGTGAACTCAGAGTAAATCACTGCTGCCAAAATTTGCTGTAACTGATGCTAAGATCTTCACGTAAGTAAAAATAATCTGTATGTCTGTCTGTGTCATATATAGCAACAATATGGACCTATGTGCACTCAAGATGATTTTATATTTCTTTTAAGACAGCAAAATAAATTAAAAAAACCCAACATAATAACTGTACTCCTGGGAATGAAATGATTGTGGTACAGTCATACTGCTGTTGCAATACAATTGTATTTTAGAAAGTGGAGACCCTGAGAAAGGTTTAGCTGGCATGATAAACAAGGACGTGTGAGTTCCCAGTGTGATGTTCTGGCAAAAAACATCTGGAGGAAGTGGTACTATCATACAGCTCCTGCAACTGTTTAAAGCATGAGTAGAAGCAGAGAGATGACTTTTAGCTCAGGATGTGGAATTGGTAGGATCAGTACAGGAATATTGTTTCCAGTTGAAAGGTCCCCAGTTTTGAAAGCATACTGCAAAATTTTAGATGAAGAAAGGAGAGGCCGCACATAGATTTGAAAGACTTGAGAAAATGCCTTTGGGTAGTTACAGATGTAGAGGAAGATGTGTTCCGTTGAACAGCTTTTGGTTAAAAAACATAAATAAACATTTGCTTCAGTCTCTCCTCCAAGGAATCTCACATTCCCAGATGAAAGTCTGAACCACTAAGCTGCAGAACGGTGCCCCTATTAGTCCCACTCACCTAAGGAATCCTCATTTATTTTATATAATTTCAATAAAGAAGGGGGAATGTACTTCCTAAACAAAAATAATCTAAACCCTGATGCATTGGCAGCATTTTTGAGGGGAGATAGGTTATGGAATGCAATATCTTTTAGGAGAAGATGGATTAAGAAGGTGTTTCCCATATCCTGGCTGAATATTACTCAGTTACAAGATAAAAAATGTTTCTATCAAGCTGGCTGTGAACAGAAGCTCCTGCTACTCAATTTGGAAGGATCCCCGTCCAGTTTCTGTCGGTTTTCAAATTCCCAGATTACGTCCCACAGATTTCAGCTGTGGGACAGGTAATTTATTGATCTATTGCTCTAATTTATTGATTTATTTGGAACACTGAAGGCTCAGTATTTCATTCTGATGACCCAAAAGAAGTTGATTATACTCTCCTTATTATTCATCCATATCTGCCACCAAGTAAAGCCTTTTTTATTGCATTATTGTGTCAGTTTTTGACAACTAAATAATTTGAAACAGTATTCGCTGAGAGAATTAGGAAAGAGTGTGTCTCAGAATGCTTGGCACCTCTCTATCTACTAATTGCAGAGCACGTTAAATTGATAGATGACTTTTCTACATGCTACAGAAAGTGGAAGGCTTATTCAGGGAATGTGGCCAATAGCTCGATGTGGTGAAAGACCAGGGTCTTATATGTGCTTTACAGTTAGTCAAGCTGTTCAGGAGCATAGCCTAGCCTATGTGATCTGCCCTGGAATTTGTGTTCTTGTGAAAAGATAAAAAAGCAAGCATATGTACATCATATTGACTTTATTATTGTTATAATTCACATACCGATTGTTTCTTCAAATTCAGTAAAGAAGTTGTAGATTAAGGCAGGATGTGTAAGTCCCAAGGTGTGTTTTGTGGTCGTCAGAGTACATCCCAGTCATTTTACATGTTTACTGTGCCACACTTATGCAAGGCTCATTCAGTAAATGTAACATCTTCTCTGGCAAGTCCACCTGAATGGATGAAGGAAAACAAGGAGAAGAAACTTGTAACCTGAATTTATATTCAGGTTCTTTACACCTGTGAACTTTTTTAAGACAAGGAACAATTGAATTGTTTTTACTTCCTCTGAAACTTGGCTACTCTTAGCAGTGCTCACAGAAAACTGCAACTTTTTTTTTTTTGTTACTGAAAGATCTGGGTTGTTGAATAGCTGTCAGACTTGCTTTTATCTTGTTACATGTTCTCGGGGAGTTGAAGGTGCAGTTTGAAATTTAGGAGGAAAAACCTAAAACTTCACTCTCAAATGTTTCTCTCTCTTTTGTGTTCCCAGAATGTCTTTTTTTGTTTGTTTGTTTTTTCTTAAATCATAACAGCCATGTAGAGTATTTCTCTTTAGGCCCAATCTCTGTATATTTGTGTGCTAAATTATTTCAGTGATAGTAAGCAGCCAGTCTAAAGGTGGCTCTGGACACCAGTCAAACCACAAAAAAAAAGTGTGGTCACTTGCCAGTGATCACATTGGAACTCTTATGGCTGCTTGTCTGAAAGATCGTGTCATTGCTCCTAATGCTGCTGAGGGAAGGCACCTTTTTGTCTTGCATGTTCGCAAACTTTATGTTGTTCCTCATGGGTCTCTTGGTTTTGTCAATTAACCTTGAGGTCTAGCGCACTGTCTGAGAGCTAGAAACACAACATGAATTAGTGATACTCTCTTGAATACTAGGTTTCTAAAGAAATTGGAAAAAAACCTCAAACACTTCCATCTGCAGTAGATTCTGGTGGTGTAATGGCATGTGAAAATCTTTCTTCAGACTAACCTTAGAACTTGACTTTAAAGATGGGAGTGGACATATTAGCAGAGATCAGGTATTCCCACAGTTGGTATAATAAGTTATTTAAAAATGGAATTCAGTTCTAATATCAGTCTGCAATGTATAGAGGCCAGCCTGAAATCTGATTATTGGAAGCTTCCTGGTTGCAAACTTCTCCCTCCTCTGTGGTGTTGCACACTGAAGAGACAGGGCTGCATACGCTTGCCTCTTGGAAGGAAATAACATGACAATTGTCAAAGACAAGAAGTACCTATAAGTACGACTAGGCTGAGACAAGTATGAGAATTTAACACCACTGCTTAGAAAATGTTCTGCTCTAAAGAGTGAAATTCACTTTTTAGTTGAATTAGGCAGCAAAAAAAAGCACTGCTTAACCTATACTTAAAAGATGCATATAAATTCTGCATAACATTTCTGCCAGCACCTGTAAACATCACCTGTATTTCAAAGGAAGGTACTGGCAATTTTTCACCAGGTTCTTTTTTAAAGTGCATCTTGTAGTTTTAATTGATTGATTAAACCCACTTAAACTGCAAGATTTATTCTGGTGTGGTTACTGTTTGTATCTTTAAAATAAAAAGCCTGTAAGTAAAAGGCATATCCAGAGCTAATATAAATTTGCATAGTGTGAATTAAGTTAATGATAGCATTATAGTGAATTATATCACTGATCTAATTCTATAATTTATTTTTATCTTTTTACCTTTATTTTTAAGTTGGCAGAGGGAGGGATTTTTTTAAATCATGACTGGAAAAGTTCTTAAATGTCAGTAGAACTAATAGCATCAGGTCATGATCTTAGACTACCATAGACATTTAAATATGACAAAATCTAGAGATCTGAATATGCCAGTTACAGAAATGTGTGGAGGCAAAGATGTTTACACTTACTTTTTTAAAAATCCAAAGTCAAATCAATAACTATATTGAGCTTCAACTTGAATCAGACTTTGTTGATTAACTGAAATTACCATAGCATTGAAACCAATTCCAAGTAGTGAAAAGTCTGTTTCGTTCTTCTGTTGGTTGCTGTTGTAAGTCTGTCTCAATGGCTCCTGTCAGGATCAAAGAATGTCACTACTAGTGATGATAAAATAGATTTCACTGCCAGTGAGAGACTAAGTGATTAATATTTAGTAGTGAAGCATGCTCTGATAATCCACGCCTTTTCCCTTTTTGAGCTTGGAATACATCATTTGGGGGGAACTGAAATAGAATGAGGCATAAAATCATAGGAGATATACATATTGGGAAGAAAGGAATTTGCTTTAGCTTTTTTGAGCCTCTGGAGCTGGTACAGTAAATTTTTCATTATTCATGACAATTCTGCAAACAAAGCTGACAGCAATAAAATACGTGGTTAATAGACTGTTCTTTAAGAAGATTACCAATACGAATAAATAGATAATACCGAGGTAGCATTCCCATCTGCACATATGTATTAAATATTATTGAAAATTACTTTTTTTATCTCTGCTTTGATTGCATCTCAAATAATAAAACTTAGCCCTCAGCTTGAGCTCCTACCTCAAGTTTTCCTGTTTCTATGTGTGCGCTTGATCACTGCAATACTAATATTGTGCTTGATACTGAGCTTTGTGTAATTGATCGAAGCCTACTTATTCCTATTGATCAGAATGAACAGGATTTCAATTGTGTTCAGAATAGTTGTATTCCCTCCCTATTTGAGATATCACTCACGTTTGAGTGACATAATAGATGCATTATGCAAGCACACTGTAGTTCTGCGAGCATTATCATGGATGGATCATAATGGGTTTGCATCTTAGTTTTGTGACATAAAACTAGTAGGGAGAAACATAACAAGAGTAGTCATTGTGAGCAGCTGCTGTGCTCTTCTGGAAACAAATAGTGAGAAACACCATGGTTCCTTACTCTTCTGTGTTACAGCACTGGTATAAATCACTGCGGTGATTGGGATAATCGCTGGTATGCGTGATGGCCCAAACCTGCTCCCATTATAAGACCCCGAGATTTCATGTCTCCCACTGTTTTTTGGAAGACAAAGATAATTCTGCAAATAACTTAGGAAAGGTATCCTTCCCTGCTTGTTCTGGTAGCTGAACCTGCGTGTGATAATTATACTTAAGAATCCACGCGTAAAACTATGTTACCTTTTTAATGTCCTAAAATTGTCTGTTTTAATAGCTATAAGCTTGTAACTGATGTTTTACAGCTCTATCACAGCTAGTATGCTGTAGGATACAACAGTACTGTATTATCTTATAGAGGAAGATCTTTTTCAGGATGAAAGTAAAAACCTGCTAAATAATAATCTTTGTAAAATAATTGCCTTCCCTTTAGCAAGTCAGAAAGTGGCATATATAAAGACATTTTTTGAGAAGGAGAACATCAGTACTTGCAAACTTTATCCTTGCAAAGGATAAGACGTAAGCATACATATGTAGGAGACCATTCGTAACACAAACGTCACTTCAACTCTTTCTGTGCTCTTCCTCATTATAGTGGGACTGTCCTTGGAAATACTGAGTGTTCAGTTCTCACTATCTGTCTACTCAAAGAAATATTCCATCATTTGTGGTGATTGTGTATCTAATATACAGATACCAACTTTACTTTCCTGTGTTCATGGCCATTTTCATGTATTGTAGCTGAAGCTATGTCTGAAAAGCTTTGTCATTATTCATTCTTCTTTGTTTATACTCAAAAAAAAGGTGATAATCTCTTCTGGTAGTAGAATTAAGTGATATACTTTCAGACAGCACAGCCTGAAAGTCCAGAGAAGGAGCCCAGCATACTGTGTAGCCAGCATTTCTGAGAATGCATTATTGCTAGAAACAAAAGTAGCATGAATTATTTACCTAGAAATATTAAACTGGCTTGAGAACAGTTCTGGAAATAGAGGGAAAACTGGGCCTTGTGAATCATTCATGAAGCTTTATTTAACACAGACTTCTTTTTGTCTTCACAGACCAGCGAATCGTATTTTATAACCTTTAGAATGTTTCTGTGTGCTTCATTCTACTCATAAATAGATGGGGGTTTTTAATGCCTTCTAAGGGAGTACTGATCAGTAAAGTTATAATTTTGTGTTGACTCCTGAGTACCTGTTTGCCTTTTCACAAGTAAGGGGGTATAGAAGGAGGCAAAGTGTTGTGGTGAAGGAAGAGGAGGTGTGCGATTGATAGTTTCTGTTTGATCATATACTTTGTCCCATTTCTGTGGATACTGGAAGCTGTGGCAGCCCAATAACTTAAGCCGTGGATAGTACGGTCTTCACCTACTTCTGAGATTTGCTCAGCAGCTCCCTCAAATAGGCCATTGTCTTCTCTGCTTCCTTTTCACAATTCTAAAATAATCTTACTATTTATATGTAAGGTTTTTATTAAGCAGCCCATTAAAATCTATCTCATCTCCTTCAGTGGCAGTGAAAAGCTATTTGTGTCAACAGTCTTTCCTTTATTAGGCCATTCCAGAGGTTATCCCAAACAGGGGTGAGGACTATTGCGCACTTGGGACAATAAAGTTTTAGCACTAGTGATACTCTCTTTTCTTGTAAATAACATGTCCTGGGTCACGTAAATACTTTCTTAGAACAACTTATTTTAGTGATGAGGCTTGGTCCATTTCTCCAAATGAGGACAAAAAGAACCTTTCCATTACTTTATACACAATCCAGATTAAACTTTTGGAGCCTTGGTCACACCGCAACTGTTATTTGTATGTAGACATTAGAACTACTGACATAAAAAATGTTTCAGGCCAGTCCTCAGTCATTATGAAAAAAATGCAAACCAAACAACCCTAACGTGCTCTAATGTTTACTTATTTGTCCTGAGATTTTATTAAAAATGCTGCTTAATGTGACCAGAAATTTGTTTTCATACGTGTGAATATTTACACTGTTAACATTTGGAGATGCATCAGGTACTGCTGATTTGGTAAAGTTCAAATGTGAGCTTCTAATAATCTACTTGGGACTTTTAAATGTTTAATAATTTCAAAGTCTGAAAGTTATATTGATGTAAGAATAAAAGGAAAAATAATGAGTTGCTTTGGAACCCCAATACAAACACTTGGTGCTTGATGTGGTATCACCGGGGGCAGTGGGGCTTTTCCTCACAAGTCAGTGCTCCCTTCAGTAATGCTGTTTGTTCAGATATGTGCCAGCAGGTATGTATCTGCTTTCCTCACTAAGGAGATGGAAGTGAGGGTCCGTGGGACTGAATGAAAGCTCACTGAGGTCTCTGGAAGTACTGCTGAAGGCTGTGCTTTGGCCCCTTGACTTCCAGAGATACTGTCAATGCCTGCTTTTATGTATGTGAGCCTATGAGGTCTACTAGCTAGGATAATAACCTATTTCATAATATATGTTCAACTGGCATTATGAATCAAAATAAGATGCTGTTTCATTTACATGAATAGTGGTCCTTTTGTCATACTCTTCTAAGGGGAGTATGGTAATCTAAGTTAAAAAAAAAGGACTCGTAGGTGGATTTGAGGAAAAGAAGATAAACACTAGAAATATCCAACCCTCTCAATTTTCAGTAAAATTCCTCCTCTTCTCCCTGATCAAAGAAGAGTTATGATTGCTATTTACCATGAGAGGCAGAGGTAGTATAGATCACAATGACAACCTGAGTCTTGCTTGTGGACCTATGGTATATATGAAAAAGAAACATGCTGAAAAAACACTTGAATCTGTTTAAAGGCAGTCTGATTTCAGAACAGCTCATCCTGCGAAAGGTACACAGTCCAGTAAATAAGATTACACGGTGTTTCTTTACATTGCATTTTCTTACAAAAGCTCTGGTGGTAAGATAGATTCCTCAGGAAGATTGCTCTTTTCAAATACAGATTTAATAAAAAGCATGTAACAACCAACATCTCTTGGTGTTTATCAGATGATTTACCTGTTTATAGCACAGATCTGATAGTATTTGTAATTAATCGGACTTCTTGGTGCTGGAAATTACACATTTGTAAGGAAAATTCTAGCTAATGAATAAGGTGGATTTTTCTACCAGGTAGGTTTTCTCTACTTTGTGGCCAAGATTTTTCCACCACATGTAAGGACAAGTCAATCAATTCAGTTTATCTTGATAAGCAAGAGGGGCATGGAAGAAGTGACCTGTAGTCCCTGTATCCCAGGAAGAGAATGGAAAAAATCTAAACAGTTATTAATTTCTGCTGAGATAGCCTTAATTTTTTTCTACTCCCATGAGGACCCTGAACAGTAGTGACAAAAGAGTTGCTCTTCGTTCTCTGCTGCTTACACAGTTGTTCTTCCTTAGTCTTGTCAAGAGAAATGCCACTACAGCACGAGGCTTTTAATCATCCAAATTAACAAGGAAATACAGTCACCTATATAACTCTTGCTAACAGAAATTTGCAGGTGCTAAGTGTATATATACAATACCGTACGTATTTATGGTGCCTATGGAAATATACTGTTTTTTACCCTACAGCTAATATTAGACTTCATCATAGCTTTTGTTTTAGTGCATCTCCAGAGAAGCATATACATTGTATTTTTGCATGCACTGTAAGTATGGTGTTGCCATCTCTATGAATTAGTTGTTTGTCTTGAATAAAATTGAGAAAATCAAGGTGACAAGTATGATTGCTTCAGCACCTGTATGGCTGGAGCCTATCTGGAAGTCCTTTCTGCCTCTCCTCTCCTAGCACTGATTGATTCAAGGCATACTCGCAACTCTCAGTTCTTTTTCAAGAGGTGTGTGCAGTTAAAGCAAGGTTTGGCTGTTGTTGGTGCTGAAGTGACTGTGTTTTGTCCTTTCTGATACTAGTACGAGGGTTGCTCATTTTCAGCTGAAACACTGACTGCAGTGAATGAATGTTTTGCTATAGCAGCTGGACTGAGGAAAGACAGAGGGATGTGTGTGGGTGCACCTGTGTATATGTAAAATGCTGGTTGTGGATCAGTTCGAAGATCAAGATGCTTAAGGATTTTCATCAAATGGGAAACTTTATTTGAGGTAAATGGGGCTTTTCGTTATTTTGAACAAATGTAAAGGTCTGATTCACAAAGGGTTTTAGGAACAGTTCATGAAGCAGGAAAGGAGACAGTTCCTTTATATCTTGTAGTGTTTAGGACATTTGTTAGAGATGTAGTAAACATCTTTTAAATCTTTTTAGATCAATCAGTCTGAAAAGTTAGGACCAACCCACTCAAAGATTAAGAGAGGGACAGATTATCTGTAAGGTCAGTTGTATTCTACTTCCTACAATAAAGCCACTCCAGTTGACAGAGGTTATTTGAACCTGAATGTCATGCTTACTGGGTGTCTACCTGTTGTGTCAGAAGGCATAGTATTAAAACGTTTCCAGCTGAAGCAAACAGCTTAAATGCTTTATTTTCAAAAAGCTAATTTAAGTGATTTTTTTTTTCCTCTTTCCTGCCTGCAAAGTACTTACTCTCCTAATGATCAAACTCCGAATAAGGTTCACCCAGTTCCAAGGTACCTCTAGCTTCTGCCATTGAGATAACTTTTTTTCTATTTTAGAACTACAAAGTAATCCTTTGGGGAAATTTATGAAGACTTCTAACTCTGGAAATTTACAATATACTATGTTCTTTTTTATTTTCTTTCCACCTTGTTGTCAGTCACCATTGTACCACTTGCCTGGCTTTTTCAGACTTCTGTCTTCAACGTCTGTCAATATTGATAGAAATTGAAGGTGCAGGAATCTTCAGTGATCACTACATGTCTAGGGAAAAGTCAGGTATCTCCTCTATCTCTGTAGAAATATCCATAAAAATAGGGCATCATTAAAATAAAAACAGGAGTTTAAAGTACATTATAATGGCACTGCTTCTTTTATACTCAGTGCTAAGGTTGCTGTTTTTCAGACCTGGGGAAGAAGTGATAATGGTATATCTGCTGTATGTGTCATAAAAGATATTCCTGCCCATTAAAAGAAGTATTACAGGCTAGCATGGGAATGATACGCAAATTACAGTATACAATCTGCAGAGAGTAAAACTCAATTCTGTGGATCACCGGAAGGTTTCAGATAATGTCCTCGGCATTTCAGAATGCCAAAGCTGAACTGCAAGCTGTAAGCACTTATTTTGGCTCTCTTGGACCACCACTGTTACCTGCAGGCGTTGTTGACATGGGTACTTAGTTAAGCTGGATGTAGTATTTTGTCTCAAAGCAAATTTAATTTCAATGCCCTGTGTCTTAATTATAGCCCGTGCTGATACAGTACATCAATACTGAGGTAATCTGTGCTAGGAAATATTATGCACAGATAAGAACTAAACACCAAGTGACGAAGACATGTATTAAAACCCTCCAAATGGCCTTATTTAATGGGAAATTTGCCTGGTGATATCATACACCATATTAAGTTGATTAGTATGTATCTTTAGAAGACAAAAATACAATTGAGATATTACATATAGCACTATATAAACTGCTGTACGTAGAAAATAATGAGGTTCAAGTCATTGAAAAATTACAAAAAGCCAGTGATGAAAGTCACACAGTTGCAGTGTTGTTGCTTCTGCAGGGAATGCATGCTTTCATTTTCTAGAAGTCACCATACTTCCCTTCCTGTCATTTGCCACCATAATTCCATCAAAGCAACTGTTACATGATTCAAGAGAGAACATCGCTCCCCCACCATTTATTTATACTCCACGTACTAACGCTGTCCTTGTGCAGCCACCCACTATAATGTGTTTATGACCAAGTCCTTGAATTTGCATGCAGACTCCAACACCTTCATCTTTGCTGAAGGTTTGCTGGGATCTGTTCCAGAATCACCCCTGACGGATGTCTAGGGGAGCCACTCTGATGATCTTTTCCATTTATTGAAAAATAGCAGTATGAGAAAGGAGTTTGAAAGCTGAGTTTGTCAGCTCATTTTGTCGCCTTTAGATTTGAAGAGACTGTGAAATGTTTGCCTGTAAGTATGTATTTGCTTTTGAAACCGAGTTAACTGACTTTTTACTGTAGTGCTTTCCATTTCCTGTTTGTGAATTTCCTGTAACACTCAGACATTACCTGCGTAGATCGTCCATGAACAGCAATAACTCTTAATGTTGACTGAATGCAAAATTTAAGTGTTTAAGTGTTTGAATTTGTATGTCTCTCTATGTTACAGGAATCACCAGTTGGTGAACTGAAACAGTCTCTTAGGTCTTCTGAAATGAGAGGAAAATTCTTTCTTAGTGTTATTAGTTTCCTGTGAGGGGAAAAGATTTATTTAAGGAATTCACTGGTGAACTTAACAACCAAATGTATGTAAGAATTTAGCCATGTTGTGTATAAGAGCGAGTAAATACCAAACCTTTATTTGTTGTAAATGTCTGTTCTGGTTCTATCACAGGCAATGCTAGTTATCTTCTGCAGCATAATCCCCAAATCGTTTCCAGTCTGCGTATAAATCAGAGAGTTCATTTGTTGCTCCTGTAGAAGATACTTCCCACCAAGATGAAGCACATTTGAAAAAGCATTTTGTGCACTGAATGTCTTTCAGTGAAGGGGCATCTCCTTCTTTTCTTCTGTTTTATGGTTGTATAACATGACACAACTACTGACTCTGTAGTTGGGATATGGAATTTCTGACAACTGCATGTTCTTTTTCTTTTTTGCACATGATTGTAATTAGTTTCCTTCCACCTATAAGCTTTAGAGAGAAAAACACAAATTCTTCCTTTATTACTATATCTAGTTTATATCTGATTAAAATTTTTTCTTATCAGTTCCTGTGTCATCTTTAGTAAGTTCATATGATCTCTAAGCAAAATTGAATCTAGGAATACCTTCATTGTATTAATGAGCTACTGGGGTATAGAAACATGCACACCTTTTATTACTGTTAAACATGCTCCTCTAAGGTACTCTCTGCTTTGCATATATATGTAGTAGTCTTACTTGTTAATGCCTTTCTAGAAGAATTTGTGGATTTTTGATACTATTGTTTTATTAATATCATGATGTGTAGGAGGTCAGGCTAGGTGACTTCAGTAGTCCCTTTTGGCGTCAGTGTCAGTGTCCCTGGTCTCTGAGTTGCTCTGGAATTGTCTTCAGGTAACTGACTCAATATTAAGTGTTGTTACCCATTTAGCTTCCAGCCTTCAGTTTAGCTGGAAGAAGTTGGATGTAAATAGAACCAAACGTGGTCAAAAAATAACAAAAGAATGACAAAAAGAAGTGATCCAAGCATTAAACTAGCAGTAAATGCTTTAACTCTGCTTGGTGAAACGTAGGGCTATGGGAAAGAGCATCTCTTACAGCAAAAATGTATGCAGAATAAAAACTAGAAAAACGTTTTCTTATGTGTTCTAGACTTGACAACAATTTATCCCATCAAATGCAATGCAGAATTCCTCTTCTAGTTCCCCTTTCCTGGGAAGGAATGACTGTTCCTCCCCCAGCTGGCTATCTGAGCTCAAGTATTTTGCATATTATCAGTTCAATCTTTATTACAGTATATTACCAATGTAAAGATGCAGAGGCATAAATAAACCTATCATAATAACTGAATTAGAAATATTGATCATCTTATTTGCTGTCCAAATGAGAAATATGACTTGTTTTAATCCTCCTGGCCACCATAATTTTTACTGCCATCTAACGAAGATGTCAGAGTGCACTTCCATCGCTGCCAGTGATACCACGAGCAATCATGAAATAAAGTACTATGTAGAAAGCTCTGTTTCTGTGCCCAAGCTGTTAAGGGAATTTTTTTCTGACTCAAAGGATACAGAGCTAGGCAGGGTGCTTTTATTGCTGAAGTTGCTCTGAGTGACAGGCAAAATATTCTGGATGTACAGAGTACAGTGTAAGTAAGTGATACAGAAAGTACTGTCCTTGTGTGTGTTGGGCTTTACTCTCAGTGTTTTGCTCAGAAGTTGCCCCAATATATTAAGCTTTTAAGTATTTTAACATTTCCTCTAAACACATATATTAGTGAAATGATTCATTTAACATGTACAGAAACAATCATTAAAGTATAATTATAAAAGAAAAACCTATTTAAAGGAAAAAAATCACTATTTTTCCACTTTTTGAAACATGTTGTTAATTATGCTGATTGATTACATATTAGTTTGGCTGGCATCTCTAGTGCATGAATAAATCCATCTGAATTCATAGTCTGGATTAAGTGACTGGTGCTGTGCCAGGTGAGCGCAGGTTCAGGACGTGGTCTGAGAAGTGATCCCTTCCCAGGCACACGTTCCTGGGCCACTGTGACTGCCGTCCTTCTCCTTCCCTGTGAGCCTGTGCTCCTGCCTCTGCTCGGCCAACCGCCTCAGAGCCTGCTTAGTCTCGCAATGCTTAGTACTGCCTCGGCTTCTTTTGCGTGAGAGTCATGATTTTAGTAGGAAATAATACATTTTAAAATTGCTACTTAGAAGAGAATCATTCACTTCACATTTCTATTATATGAACTGTATTTTTTTAATTGACCTGTCTGTATATGAAGTTGTGGAATTGATATTATTTTCTTGGTATGTGATGTATAGTCACATTATTATATGATATGATTAATGTTAATTGGACATATTGAATAGTTAAGTGTATGGGTACTATCTTATCAGGCAGACAGTAAAAGAACTTCACAATAGGATTAGTATCATTTTAAAGAGGCTGAGTATTGTATTACCTCTTCTACAAGGATACAGGAAACCCTGATGTGGTCTACACAATGTAGCTAATATTTACTATTCAGTAATTATTTGTAGGACATTTTTATTGAATTTATAATGGTGTATGTTAATTGATCAAATGCAGTATTTTAAAAAAAATCCTGCAAAGTGTTAGATGCTACATCACTTTAACATATAACTATGTTAGGATGTGCTAGCATTTTACTGTTTATCCCACCCTCAGGTATATGTATAACCAGCTCCCTATTTCACAAGGAAAAAATAGAATGTAATAGAATCTTGGATACTAATTAGAAGTAGTACCAAGAAACCCAGTGCTTGGAAATAACTCTGTGCTGAAGGATTTCAAAGGCTTTTTGTCTAAAGCTAGCATGTTAAAAAAATGAAATGCAGGTTATTTATTACATTACAACTTTTTTCAATTGTGTTGTAGTATTTCAGAACAAGGGTGTTTAATTGACTGCAGAAGCATGGATGATAGCTTTTTGCCAGTTTTTTCATAGCTGGAAATAAAATTATATTCCATAGGTACTCCTCTAATTATTGCTTATTTACTGAAAATACTGAATATAGTTTTCTTTGCATGATTTGGTGTGTACTCCCAATATTTTTCCTAGAGGTAGGAGGAACAGTGATTAAGTCCTGCAGTGAGAGCCAGAGCCAAGCTGTGCCAAACTTTGTCAGTGATGAGTTTCAAATATTTTGAAAGTTACAGTTTTCTCCCAGCTGCTTTCCTTGCTGTAGGGAATAAGTAACCTGCTCTTGCCAAGAGCTAGCTACTTTCTTTTTCTTTTTTTTTTTTTTTTTTTTTTTTTTTTTGGTAAGCCTTTATGCTGTCCCTTGCAGCTTCCCTGGCTCCGTGCTGTCAGCAGTATGTGCTGTGCAGCTGTGAGACGTAGCCCGTCCCTACAGGTGGTTACAGCCCTGTTGGCTGGATCCTATTTACTGGCACTTGTGAGTCCAAACTCTCCCATGGCTCTGAGCAGGGCAGCAACAGCTGAACATAGGAGTCTCTGTTGTCAGTGCTGGGTAGGGATTTTTAAAGGAAACCTGCTTCCATAATTTTTCAAACTGTATTTCTCTAAGCCCTTCATTGTTTTGGAAAGCACAGATCCTGATGGACTTGCAATATAATCATTTGCTTCTTCATATGTGTAATATATAGCACAAATATGTTTCTTCTGTGCAAAGCTATGATAATCAAAGGGGGGCAGTATTTCAGGCTCTTTCCTATAATAGGTGAGGGGGAGATGAAGTGGTTGCAGTGGTTGTGCTAAGACTTTGAATGGCAAAGTGCTTAAGCAACAGCATAGGGCCAGTCCCCACAGGTATGTTTGTAGTATGCTGGATAAGTTTAGGTATAATTTTGTATTTTTACCCTAATAGTGAATTGTTTCAGTGACAGAAGCTGGATTCAGACAGCAGAAGTGGTGCTTTCCACCAAACAGAACAGAGCAGAATAGACTCTAAGTTCTGGCATTTGCTTAGTGTGTTTCACATTACACTGTAAAATTAAATGGATTTCTTTTATTGATAGTTCCCCCAGGCATTATTATAGTGAAAGGTCTTTCTTTAGGTAAGGTGATAATGGCATCATGGTAGGATTTTTTTTTTTTTCTCCTTTGTTAGCTCATATTATAATATCAAGAGATACAGTGGATTCTGCATTAAAGTGTTTAAAGCAAACCTGCATGCTTTTTATACAAGAAAACTCAACAGGAAATTATAGCCCTGGTGCTGGAATTGCAGGTCAAAATCCTTTAATCTGTACTCCGAAATAATTCAAGACAGAAGGCCATAATGGGCCCTTTTGGCCTTGAAGTCTCTGAATCTGCTGTGTATAACAAATGCAGTTTATTCTATTTACATCAGTTCTGACTGTCAAGCCTTTATGTAGTTAGAATATGTAATTTGGAAGACAAAATCCACTTTGTGTATTGCAGATGAGTATATGGAACCGCTAAGTAGCTTCCCTGCAGTGACTTAAATTTCAGCCTGTAAACTAGAATAAAGTTTGTGTTTAGAACTACTAAAAGTGATCTGCATTTGGAAAAAAATTGAACATTTCTGTCAGCTTTTTTTTAATTCCACGGACAACGAAAATAATAGAACAAAATCTGTTTGACAGATTCAGCGTCAGGAAAATGTTTAATAAAGATGATAAAAATGAATAAATGTAAACAAATTTAGGATCTCTCATTTAGCAAGGTATTTAATATTCATCATAAGCATTAGGTTTGAAAATATGGGTTTTCTGCCAAAGACACAGTTACACCAAAACAAATTTCATTCCTGTTAATATTTGTGGATCAGCCCTTCATACATGCCCTGTGATACATTCTTGGTAATTGAGTAGAGGAGAAAAAGCCAGGGTGTTTCTGTTCAGGGTTTCCTCATGACATAATCGTGCTTATTCTAGATCCATTTATTTTAATAGTTATAGACTACGACCATTAGGTATATATTTTCCACCTTTCGTCCTCTATCTTACTCAATCCTTCCAGCTATTTTCCTGGGCTTTTTTGGGTGCAAAAATAAAAAATCTCCAAACAGGTGTGTTAAACTTTTAATAGAATAATTTCTAGGTGTCTAAAGCCGTTACTGAGCAAGTAGATTAACTAATGAAGTTAGCATTTCAATTGACACTTGTGCTTAGGGAAAACCAGAAACTAATAAAATCAATAACTGTTAATCTGAAAGGGCAGCATAATTCAAATGGAAAATAAAAGGTGAATTGCTTGAGTTATCTGATCAGAAGCAGGTAAGCAGCATAATTCCCTGGAATAATCAGTAGGATAAATTTGGAACCGTAATTTAAATATTTATTATTTGAAACTAATGTATGATGGAAGTATGGAGAGAAGTTCTATTGTTTCACTTGCACATCACACCTGGAGCAGATCCGTGCTCCTCCTTTTGTGGGTAACATGCAGTCAAATTACCACCAGATGTTCACGCTGTTAAAGAACAGTTGTTGGCTTGCCAAGAGTGCCATTGTTCAACCTTTCCTTATTTTCTTCTTGTTGTAATATTGCCATTCAGCTACATTTTATTTTAAATTAATTGCATAGATGAGCTGCACAAAACGTCCCTAACTAACATGTCACCTTTGTAATTTTGAAAGAAGTAAAGTAAAGCACATGAAGATAATGTTAAGATAGAAACTTAATTGCTTGTGTTTCTTTCCCTTTGGAACTAAAACGTCATCTTTGAGCCAAATAAAATTCTGCTGACAGGTGCTCCAAAATGCAATCAGAATCCTTTCCAGGCCAGTATGAGGAGCTTTAGTTGATCTGTTTCTATCAGAAGGGTTGTTTGAATGAGTTTGAGCTTTCTGAGTCTGAGTTTTCTGTTTGTGTCCTGAGGATAAGACTGTTTCCTGGGTCATTTCATCCTCCAGACCCGCTTCCTACTTTTATGGAGCTTACACTGAGTGTGCCATGTGGGACAGGACCCTGTGGATCAAGATAAGCACTGTCCTGGTGATCCTACGTAGTTACTGGCACTGCCGGTCTAATTCCCCACGCTTCAGCGGACCAGTGGAATTACGGTACAGACTAGACAATGATATCCAAAACAAATGAATGCCAAAGGAAATTCTGCCAGTGTTTTCAAATGTTGGTGCCAAATCTGTGTTTCCGTATCTATGTTGATTAGAGACCAACACACTTACCATTTAATTTTCAAATTAGCTAGCGTGGGTATTTCCCAAGAACTCAGTAGTATGGTAGGTTATGAACACATACAAAAACAAGACCTCTGAAGTGCTTTCATTTCATAAGTTAAATTTAGATACACAGGATTTAATACGTCAGGGCAAAAATTTTAATGGCACATGAGACCTTTGAATGTCTAATTTCTATTCAAAGTCCAGATGACTGATCAGTAGAAATAATTTAACATAGACTGGTATTTTAGCTTCATAAAAAGATGCAAATAAAATCACGAAACAGTGCCTTGATGTGATTTATATATTACTGGTTGCATGATAATTCTCAAGAGCTAATGATCTTCATTTAATCAACATGTTTTTCTCATAAATCAGAATGACACCTGTTATTTTGGAAAGAGCAGGTTAAATAATTAAGTGTGAACAGAAAATTGCCTACCTTTGTTTATTTTTATAATAACTTAGAATGTTTTGTTTATCCTTTGGTAGTATAAAATAAAAACCCAAGTCCTGTCAATTGTGTAGTTCTGTGACATTTAGCTGCACCTGCTAAATTGTGGGTCCACTGCACTGTGAAGCTCAACTCTCATTAACTCCACTACAGTCAGGATTTTAACAAAGATGTCTAAATTCTAGCAAAGCTGTTGGATTCAGAGCAATGAAATTGAAGCACATGGTAAATATCTTGCTGAAAAGGACTGAGAGTAAATGCACTCTTGGATTACTGAATTTTTTGTATCTGCTGCCATAATGATGAATATTTATTAAAATAACAAGGATTTCTGTTGCACACAGATACTTTAAGTTATTATTCAGCATCATATTTTTAAATTTATTTTCATTTTCAGTGGCAGAAAATTGATAGCTGCAAAATGTCTTATTGTTATCTATAAGTCAGAATTTCAGAGTAGATTTAATCTACATATCTAAGATAACAAACTTTTATTTTTGCTACTCAATAGTTAGCAGATACTCGCTCTCACAAAGTAATAAAAAATAGAGGGGATTGGTTTTCACAGATAATTAGCAATCCCTTCTACCGCATGTTCCCCCTCTGTACATTATCACCATCTGGTTGATGATGATGTAATGTTTTCTAGAGGTAGAGGCTCAGACTTTGAGCCATGGAGATACCTTGTTCGTGCCTAGCCAAGATAGCAGCTGTGTTGACAAGCATTTACACCAAGTGGCAGCGTCTTTGTGGCACTTGAAGAGGCTTACATCCACATCTGTAGAGCCTCAGGAATGAGACTGTGTGTACATAAAGGAACCACCTCTATTTCTGATACTAATATTTTTTCATATTAGTAAACAAATCCAAAGCATTTTTGTCTGTTGAATAATTTCCTAGTTTTGATGAGGACTGAAGATTTGGTACCATTTGTGAAATGAGGATGCATTCTGTGGTGTAGTAGTTGCAGAAAAGGCAGCAGAGAGCCATTCAGATTAGTCTGGATAGAATTAAATATTCTCCTGGTCTTTGAATATTATGACACACTCCAATAGATAATCAGTATTATTTTCAGTCTTAGATTATTCTCTCCCTGTATTGACTATGGGCCAAGGTTCAAGACAGTCAACCCATTCATTAGAGAAGAGTTTGCTTGTGTAATGGCTAATGAGGTAATTTTTTTGATGTGTGTGATGCAGCCTTATAATAGCAATACCAGGCATGGTAAATTTGGTGATTGTTCTTTTCATTACAGTAGAAGGCTTATTCTGAAGAAGTGAATAGTCATTAAAAAGTAAAGAAAATGGAGCACTGAATGGGAACGTTATTTGCCACCGTCACACTCTGGAAATTGGTATTTAATGGGATCGATACGCATTTTTTCTTTTGGGACGTAATATATTGTCTTCTGTTTTCATTGCCTAAAGTTGGAGACTTATGATACATTGGTAGAAGGTCATCCCATCCTGAATGAAACATATTATAAGATCTGGGTTAAACTTATTTGATAGTGTACATGTATTTGTTTCACCTTTCAAGTGGCTGTGAATACTTATTTTCCAAAAAACCATCTGCAAGTTTCTTCAGTAGCAAGTAATCTGACTCTAGACTATCCTTGCTCTCACTTAGGGTTTAGATACTACATTGCATAATCACATGCTCTGTATCCTCTATTTTGATTATAATTTCTTCAAGATGAAGTTTACTATAGCCTGTACTGGACTTAGCACAATTTACATGTACTACAGAAATTAGCTGTAGAGCAGTAAATAATAAACATCAGCATTGTCAGTGTAAACCTGGAAATCCTACACTATGACCTGGTTTGCCTTTGACGTCCTCTGCTGGGAGTGCCAGTTTCTCAAGGGCTACATTACGCAGCTTGTGGAGGACAGCCCTGAGGCCACTTCGATATTATACTTGCAATCTTTTCACTGCAAGCCCGCAGCCTGAGCCTGATGGTAGGCACTGAGCCATCAGCTCTGGCTGAATCAGCTCGCTGAGACACCTTCATGTGGACAAAAAGGGGTGAGCAAACTGCAGCCCTACGGCTGCTCCAGAGACTGGTCTTTTACTGTGATATGTACATAGCCATTGAATTTTAGTTTTCTCACTTGTTGGACTTGCCGATGAAATGCTGGTCACATCTAGAGCACCACAGAAGTAGGAGCTTTCAGGAGTGTTTGAGAGGCACAGGAAGTTCACATTTCTATTGTTGGTTGAAATACCCAATTTTATTTGAGAATTATAATTATGTAGGAGTAGAGAAGCATCTAAATCTTCCTTCCTTGAAATCATTGTATCTTATCCAAAGTGCAGCCTTGCCAGTTCAGTAATCTGTGTGAAATCTGGCCTGGGCCACGCTGCCTACTCCAAAGCAGAGCCGTCCATGTCCCATCTGGCTTGTCTTCTTGACAGTCTCAGCAGAAAGGTCAAATCTCAAGGCTGTCAGAGAAGTGCTGCTGTATTGAGATACCTTATTATCTCTCTGGGGAAGAGGCTGGGATAGGATGTGTGACTGAGACTGACAATTTGTTCCCTAATTTTCTCAATAGTCCAGGGACGTGTATGTTAATTGGGGAACAGCTGGGTGAGTCCATTGCCAAGCTGGCTTGGTAATGGTCCTCGGTACAATGCAAGAAAGCAGCCAGAGATTATTTTTACATTCCTGACCAAAAATGTTTCCATGTAGTTTGGAAAGCTGAGCAGTTTTATGGGAAATTTAGGAAAAAGTGGAATGTTCTGTGCTGGCAAAATTGCATCTACAACAATGTCTGATTTTTCACCATCACTGCGATGTGTGGGGTGAGAAAACTGAAGTGCTGGAGTAACTTTCCCTACTCTCCCTCTTTAAATTTTTTAGAACCTTAAGTACAGTACATTTTCTAACTTGAAGTCTCTCTCTATAATTTTTTTTTTTTTTTTACAGAGAGAACAGCTAAATGGAAGTGTAGGTGCCAGAAGGTATCCAGGAGTAATAACCTGGTGGACCTTACTGGAGTTGTGTGGCACATGAGCAGTGATGTAGCCTATTAGGAAGGCTCTCTGTCTGCCATGAATACTGCCCCTTTCCCTCCTCTTTCTTGTGGTGCTGATTTACTGTTAACTGCATTTCAAACAAATTAGAATGGACTAATAGACTCAAGTCTATTATCATAGCTTTTAACACCATGAAATCATGTTTAGTGCTTTGCTCTAGGAGGGGGAAATGAATATCCCTAACAGTTTCCTCCCAGTAATAACAGAAATACAGATGGAGATTTCTGCATTAAAAAAAGGGGAACGGGGAAGGTGTTGAGGAGGAAAGGCAAAAATACTCAAATCTTGTGCTTTAGTCATCAACTGATTGCTCTTTGGGTTAGATAACTGCTTCCCATTTGTGTTAGTACACACTTAGATCTTTGCAGTGTCATTTATTTTTATTCATTTGCTTTGTAGTGCTTTGGCCAGTTGTGTTCTAAAGTGAAGGAGACTTTTATTACTTCTGATAGGAGATTAATTATGGCATAACTGCTATTTTCTTTCAACTTTTTGTAATTGTTAGCTCCTTAAATGATGTAAGTTAACATCTTTCTGTGACGTGATGTTATTGACCATTTCAGAAAGCTGGAGCTCAGCTATAGCTGTGTTATTCTGAGTCTGCTCTTGAAATGGAGAAAATGGACAGACCCTGCTGGGGCAACCTGGATTTGGGAAGTCTGGGTGAGCAGGTCTATGTAGAGGTGCTGTGCTCACTCCCAAGCAGAGTCCCAGGGAAGCAGAAGAGAACTGCAGGAAAATTTCTTCATCCAGGAAGACTGGAGAAGAAATAGCTTTTACTCCATCCAACAAGACTGGAGAAGAAATAGCTTCAGCAAGCTATTTCTGGTATCTGCCATGGCTGGCGGGACCAAAGCCCTCAAGGGATTACAGTTTAAGTTACTAGTTAATAAATCGGTAAACTTGTAAGAAAAACTTGGAAATTTCTAAATCAGAACAGCTTTGCATTATCATGGCAGTACATAGAAGAGGAATGTATCTTTCAAAAACCTGGGTGTGATGGTTTAGTTTTGCTGTGACAACTAAACTGCCAGCGCACCTGGATTCCACAGCAAGCCTGGGCAGAGCCTCAATACAGTCACTGGGACTTTATTCAGCTACATTCTCTACGATTACATGCATTCAATCCACCTAGCTGTATCTTTGTTGTCTTGTGAAGTAATTCAGCTACTTCCCTTCTGTTTACATCTTTCCAACATGTACAGAAGTGACTTGCGTAGGCAGCAGACAGTCATGTTCTTCCAGCTGAGCTGCTCACAGACGTTACTACCCGTGGCTGATGGTCGCTCTCCACCTTATTGCCTCCCACAGCTCTGCAGTGAATATTTCCTCACCTGCTTCAGTTCAAACTCAAGAACACAAGTTTAACTGCACTGTATATTTCACTATTGTATTTTTTTTCTGGTAAATCAATCCCCCAGTGGAACTGTTAATATTCAAGAGCTCTCTACTTCCTCTGTCCAGTATGAAGTGCTGGCAGGGGGATATCAGCAGTTGCAATAATGAGGCAGGATCCTGTGCAATTGCATGATAGGGAAGAAATCTGTGATTTTGTAAATGAATAGTGACTGTTGAGAGAGTTGAAAATTTTTATATATTGATATACTAAAGTAATCAGGACCACTGAAATTCGGCATGATTTGAGCATGACTTGGTATGATATCTGACAACAAGATTAGGAAAAGAGGAGGATACATTGATAGAGGATGTAGATTTGAATTGTCTAGGCCAACCTAGAGTCAATTTAGTCTGAAGTTGAAGAAAGTAGGAGGATAGGTTTTGTGCAAACGCCTGTGCTCCCAGTTTGTGTTAGCTACCCCTTTCTGCACAAATATACAACATGCCATAAAGCATAATTAAATAAAATATCCGGGTTGTTTTTGATTAGGCTGATTAACCCATTAATATCAGCTTAACAGTTGAGATCTGCTCTCTTGGGCTCTATCTTCACGTTAATATAGCTCTGTGTAATAACTGGGAAGTCCACCTTCTCAGCAGAGCTAATTTGCTTGTGCCCGGAGGGATGCTACTGTGACTGTGCTGCTTCCATTTCTGTAGCTACTGTGCCATAAGATCACCACCTGGTTTTTGGTTAGTTTGTGTCGAGCATTAGAAGGGGAAGAGAAGTAGAAGACCTGTAGAAGTCAGAAAGTACAGGAATTACCTTTGCCTACAACTCTGCAAGCCATTTTGAATAGGGAATCTTCTATATAGTGAAAGATTGTCTAGAAAAGTCACAGTTTACATTATAAAACTAGTGCAGAATAAATGTTTTCTTGAAAGGACTACTGACAAGAGCCTAAACTTTTAGAAAAGCAGTGGAAATCTTGCTTAGCTGACACGTGACTTATCTGGCATATTGAAATTTGGTCTGTATCTGTAATATCTTTGTAAATGACTATTTTATTTAATTAGAAAACACTTAATTAGACAAAGATTTGTCTAGCACCTCCTGTTCATTAAATCAGAAAGCATTCTCTATTTTAATTAGCATGACATTCTCTATAATCAATTTAATGAAATGCCATCTGCAGTTCTAATAATACTGTGTACAGCAAAGGCTGATTGACATATGTGTTGACAGCAAGGTATCAACCTTCTCTTATGTTTGTATTTTAAAAAATGTAAAATATAAGGAAAAGGGGGACTTTGATTTGCTAATGCTGCTGTTTGTGCTGCAAAACAGAAGTTTATTTAAAAAACCGAAAACTTAGTAAATATTTTCAATGGGAAAACAAGCATTTACGATCTTCAGGTTAACACTGTCAGTAATTTCAGAAGACTGCCCTGAGGCCTTCTTATTCTAGATATTGTGGAACAGATTTTCAGCATTGCTTGGATGTCTGTCCTTCTTTTTCCTTCACTTTTTAGATGCTACTTACGCTCTCAAGACTGTTTGATAGACTGCCTCAATATCTGATGGTTTCTATGCACAAAACTGCATGAGTACCGATGCTGCTGTACCCCCAGCAAACTCCTTGGGCCCTGCCCTTGAACAGAAGCCCCAGAGCTCATCAGCTTGGCCTCCTCCGGCCGAGCGAAAGGCAGGCTCTGCTAGAGGGATGGAAGGATGTATCTGCTCCTCTTGCTATGGTACTGGCTGGATAGGAGGAAGGCCCAGGTTTGGGTCCCTCTTCTGTATTATCATAAGAACAGAGAAAACAATATTGCCAAAAGCCCATCAGACTTCTATAATGTTCATAATTTTAAGTGAGGGGAGGTTAGGATGTGAATACTTAAATAGTGTCAGTGCCTAGTACTTCTGGGCTCCTTTAGGTAACTACCTTAGGCTAAGATTTATAGTGCGGGGTACAAATTAGCCAGCAATTAGCTGTCTATGCTCTGTATACCTTCTTTATAAATCATTTGTTTCTTCAAACTATTCAATATCAGTATTAGTAAGTTCTAAAATACTATTGAACCCCAGGTCCTAGCAAGTTGGACTTGGCATGTCTCCATTGAAATTGATTGATCCACACAGGTTTGTCTCAGGAATTACCTTGAAATAAACCTTGTTATCAACAAATAATCCAAATGTAGCAAATATTCTACCACAGTACTTTTATTTGGCAAATGAAATTTACATTAACAGTACTGTGAATAGAATAGAATAGAATAGAATAGAATAGAATAGAATAGAATAGAATAGAATAATATTCAGTAAAATAAACCCACTGGTAGCAACACAACTCTTGCATGGCTAAGATGAAGCGTGCACAAAATATTGGAGGCTCAGATTCAGGAATCTCTGAACTCCTATGTCTTTAGTGAGCCTAAGCTGCCTCTTTAAGTTTTCATAAATTGTCAGAGTCCATGCAGGGCAGGGTTCCTGCTTTTATGCTGTATCAGAGAATCCCCACTTGTTCCTGAAGCTGTTGGATCTTTCCAAGTACAACACTGATGACTTTTGGCACTCAATTAACTGGTCATGTCTCATATCTCTATTGGTCTGGGATCTCTTGTAATATACCCCAGATTTAGAGACCTACAGAAATGACAAAACATTTCACTTTGCCTTTGTTCATTCACATGTAGGACGTGACTAGCTTTCTCTTGACTCTTAGAGCTGAAATACGTAGTTAATAAGCATATCAACAGTTTAACACACACAGGGAGTCTCTTGGAGTGACTGTCTGGGGAAAAAAAACCCACCACAATTATGTGATAAATAGCCTGGATCTTTTTGTGTCATGTACAGGTCTGAATATGCAGACACCACCAATAAAAGAAAAAAACTTCCAACTACTAAAAAGTTGGATCATTACTGAAGTGAAAGTGAATAGGGCTCTAGACTAAAAATCAAGAGGTTTGAGTTCCTCACCATGCTATTGATGTGGTGTGACCTGCAGCAAATCACTTCAGCTCTTTGTGTGCCTTCTTTATCTGTTACCTTTTGTATTGTCTTTTCTAATTCTTTGGAGCAGGAAACTGATGATATGTAATAAAGTTTCTAACACAACAGACTTGTGCATCTCTAAATAAGGAAAAGGTTGGTTTCTGAGGAAATAGTTGCCCTACTTAATATTAATTGTATCCTTGTGAAGTAAGGTGCAATGGTTCTCTTTAAAGTCTTGTTTTTCAAGTTGGTGAAAGAACAACTAATGCTCGTTTGGGGAACACTAGTGAAAGAGAATAAAGAAACAGCTCAGTGGACTAATCACCGAATCATGCAATGGTTTAGGTTGGAAGGGACCTTAAAGACCATCTAGTTCCCACCCCCTTGCCATGGCCAGGGACACCTCCCACTAGACCAGGTTGCTCAAAGCCCCATCCAACCTGGCCTTGAACACTTCCAGCGATGGGGCATCCACAACTTCCCTGGGCAACCTGTTCCAGTATCTCACCACCCTCATAGTGAAAATTTTTTTCCTGATATCCAATCTAAATCTCCCCTCTTCCAGTTTGAAGGCATTACCCCTTGTCCTATTGCTACATGCCCTTGTAAAAAGTCCCTCTCCAGCTTTCTTGTAGGCCCCTTTCAGATACTGGAAGGCTGCTGTAAGGTCTCCGCGGAGCCGTCCGCGGAGCCTTCTCTTCTCTAGGCTGAACAACCCCAACTCTCCCAGCCTGTAACATTGCACAACTGTTGTTTGAAATAATTAGATGATTTATTTGGCAAAGCAATTGCAGTCTAGATACCACTTTTCATAGTGTTGGTTACAGATACAGTAAAGATAATAGAGTCTGGCTCTAAACAATAGTGTCTGGAATATGGAATATGTCACAGTTCAGGTTTGCTTTAAAGTATATGGTAACTTGCCCTTTCAACCAAGTCTGTGTAATATAAATTACAGGACGAGTTTCCTAAGTTCAGTGATGTGTGAAATCGGAGTTTATACTCATCAAATAAACCACCACCAATCAGTGTCCTGCTTTCAGAAATCTAAATCATTAAAGGCCATATAGACCCTGGGCCAAATTCTTAAACTAGCACAATTCAAGGCTTAATTTTCAATGATGGTGATGTAATTCAGGATGGGAGTTAGACCATTTTTTTCCCCCAAATAATACATAAATTTTCATCAGATTTAAAAGGGTCTGAATTTTTTTACATAATGTGAACATATATGGTACCATGTGAAGCTAATTGGAATAGTGAGTGCTGCAAATGAATTCTGTAGCATTTTGGACATGGCAGAGTGTTGTCAATTCAATAAATGAGGGTAAATTCAATAAATGAGGGTAAATAAGTTTTTGCGGAATTGATGGCGGTCAAGCTGCTTGTCAAATACAAAAAGTTTTGCATTGATTTCTTTGCATTTTATGATATTTTGGCTGTACCTTGACATTCTCTGGAACAATATATATTAGGCCAGGCACAGTATAGAGCTGCATTGCCTGCAAACAACACACATCATGATCCTAAGCAGAACCTTAACCAGTGTTGAACCTAAAACAGGAACAATAGCCGTAGTAAAACTATTTATATGAAATGCTGCTTTCATTTAAAAAACACCTGAGATTATGATGATGCCATATTTACATAATAGTTGCATCACTGATGGTTATATTTATGATACTGATATATACGACCAAACTATGATTTAAATTGTATGGATTAATCATTTCAGCAGAACATGTATTCCACGTTCTTTGCCTAAAGATAGAGCACATGATGAAAAGATTTACTTTTAAAAACATACAGTAGCATAAGATTTTGGACATTTAGCCTCACAATGATAAAATAATTTATTGTTGGTTCTACAGCTAATCTAATTCTGTAAGAGGACGTAATATTTATGTTAGTGACCCAGGTGAAATTATTATGCTGCAATAATCACAGAAGAATTTTGGTTTTAAAGTTTGTTTTCATGTAATATTTTATTTAATGTTGCATTCTTTGTGAAAGCCAAATAAGTTGTAGAGAACCTGTTCAACAGCAGGTTTGGTCTACAGAGCTGTATGTCTACTAGGCAGCCTCTCTCAGAGTCAGGCTTAGAAATAAGCTCAAAATCAAGGGGGAATAAATTCTTCCAAAAGATAGTTATCTGTAATAATACCTGAGCCTACCTTACCTTTTTCTGGCTGTCTATCATCAGAGTGACTGCTGAATCACCAAGTTTGTTTCCTTATTCTGACAGTCATTAACTTTGTCTTCTAACAAACTCAATTAGCTTAATTAAACTAGATGCTGCAGTTCTTATGAAAAACCTTAAATATGTAACACAGAGAACACGAAAGATATTTATGGCAGTCTTTGTTGAAACCCCTGCAATCAAGTGAATCAATTTAGTAAGCTGTACTGGAACCATCTCAGCAGGTAAACTAAACCACCTGCTGCAGGGTAAGGCAAGGGAGGGCAGAAAGAGTGATAGTCCATTTTGTCTGTCTGGGAAAAATGTCTGTTCTGAGATTTGTGGAATTTGCATGCTGTGCCTTTGAGCATCATACCAGGCATACACCCACGTGGATTCTGTGAACAAAGCTGCAGCACTAACCAACCCCAGTATCCCATCTGCAGCTGAGATCAATATTTGATAGTTTGTAGGAAAGTGGAATAGAAGACACAAACAGGAGACGAATTATGCATCAGAAGGAAAAATAAATATCCCTTGATCCCACAGCCAGTCAACTAAAAAAACCTCTAGGTTTGAGATTTTTATTAAAATTGTCTTAGCACAGAGCTACAAACACGAGTTATATTGTGCAGACAAACCTGTATTTCCAAAGATTCATTGCAGAAGGGGATGAGAAAATCGATAAAGGGAGTTAAATCCACGGATTCCAGGCCAGAAAAGATCTCAGCAGCCATCCAAACTCAACCTTTTACATTTTTACCCACATTCAGACTAGACTAATTCTTGACATAAAGATCTGAAGTGTATCTTTACAAAAAAATGTCCCAGGGCTGCTGATTCTGTCATCTCCTTTGCTGAGCTCTTGCACACATCCCAACGTCCATGCCTGTCATCAATGTTTCCCTAACTATATATATATATATATATATATATATGACCTAGATGTCTTGGAACTTTCTTCTCAGGGCTGCTTTCAATCCATTCTCCGCCCAGTCAGTATTTGATGCTGTAAATCCTGTTGGCCAAATGTACATGGCATGTAGAAAAGTAGATAACTGAGTAGTTACATTCTGATACTGTTGTTTGGATTTGCGTATCTTATTAGTCTCACCTAGGGACCAAAAATGCATTGTTCAGAGCACTGTTCAAGCAGGGGGAATGAACATGGCTAGTTGTTGACAGCTGTTCCATGTCTCCGGGTTATATGTGCCATTTTAGCTCTCTCTCCAGACAACTTTATTTTTTCTGTAATATTGCTTAGCACCGTGGTACAACATCATTGGGGATTTTCAGTGCTAGGGTACCTAAAAGAATACGTGCAAAAAACCCTAAAAGAAGTTGCAGAAGCTTTAATGTTCTTTAGTAGCCAGTAACCTGAAACCACAGTAACTTTCTACAAAGTGTTACCTCTTTTTATTCAAAATGAATATTTGAAATCTTTTTCTTTGTAAGAACTTGATATTAATTCCACACTTCACAATCTAATTTTTCTTCCTAAACAAGAGCTCCAATAATCCTGTTCTAAACTCCATCAATCCCACCCCACTTCCCAGCCATGATCCTAAAATAGTTCAGTAAGCTCTTAAAATGAGCCTTCGTTAATTTTACAGAATGTAACAGAGGACATTCAGTAGTGCTGTATATCTAGAGTTTCTGTGGAGTCACTTAAAATACAGCTACATTTTTCTGAATAAGCGAAGCATATTTTTTATGATAGCACAACCTTTTTCTCCAGTCATGTTTAGTTCCCACTTCATAAAATTCAGAGATCTGTAACGAACTTCTCAGACATTACTGAGGATTAGTAAAGTTCTTCTGTGTTTCCTTCAGGCTTAATTTAGAACTTTCCTTAGGCTTTCTACATTTTTATAACAAAATAGCTTCATTTTATTAAATATAACTCACTTACGTGGGCTTTAAATAACATGAAAGAATCAGCAGTCAATCTATTCAATCTCTTATTAGAAATAGTGGGAAATTTGGAACCAATTTTTTTTTCAGTCAAGGCTTATGTAGTTATTGTATATTTCTTGGCAGTTTTGCAGGTATTGGTACGAACAGATGCAAAGCCTTTTTCATAGGAGCCACAATTAATTTTGTAATTCCCTTTTTCTTTTTTTCTTTACTTCAGGTGTATTCGATTATTTTTTGTATGGAAACTTATAAATCAAGTAAGTGGCAGAAGGAAAAAAATGCAACAGTTCATCCCACAGTGTTTTAAATATTTTACAAATGGACCTATTTAGCTTTAACCCTCCTTGCTAACATTCAGCTTATGTGACGATCTCGTATTCTGTGGCCCAGCACTAATCATACAGGACATGGACTATCTTAAGATACAGTACATATCTCTGTCAATCCAGTTACCAGACATACAGAATAGTACAGAAGTTTTGTTAGAATCTCTTCTAAGGAGATAGGCGAATATGGTGTCCAGCAAAAGCTTTTTTCTTTGCAAAACTTTACTTTGGTATAAGGCCGTTTTCATAGTGAATATGGTTGGATCTTAAGGTGTCAGTCACAGTGATATCTACGTGAGAGTGGTTTTTTGTTCAAGATGTCACTTCATTTACAGGAATCCCATTTTTGCCATGGAAAATGTTTCCATTTAAGTGAAATCATATTTTTGAGTGAGGTGAACATGCTATATGGCATAAACTGATATTTTTGAAGCTCATTAGGCAAGTCAACAAAACTAGATATTATGAGTGGAATTTTCTCAATATTGTTTGTGTATTGTAATGAAGATATTCTAATGACTGTAATATTCTGGTTTTCTCTACAGGTGTTGTATTAAATACTCAATGTGTTTGCTAACTGTTAATGCCTTTGTTGTTGCAGATACAGCAGTGGTGTATAAAAATAGGAATGGACATGTTGTTGAACTGAATGTAGAAACAAATACAACTACATTATTATTGGAAAATACAACTTTTGTAAGTAATATATATTATTTATTCATTTCTTAGTGGAAGTCTGCTGGCATTTTTTCCTGCAACAGGAGTGAGACAGTAGGATATTGAAAGGTTTCAGAAAATATGTTTATAATGTAGAGTAGATTATATATAAATGGAAAGTATAATCCATTCCTCTGTCAGTGCGCAATTTCTGGCTGAAGTTCTTTGTTGTTTTATTCAACCTAAGTGTAAATAACCAAGATGTTGGAGGATATGTTGTTGGCTCTGTTCCATGCTTTGTTCAGGCCTCTTGAAGGATCGTGCCTGGCATACGTGCTGGTGAATGCACCTGATGTCTATTATAATAAGAAATTTCATAGAATAGGGGAATGCTATTCAAAATGTTGAGAGCTTTTCCCTGTTAGAAAAGGGGAGGACTGTTCAAAAGTCATATGAAGATTTTCCTTTAAGCAATTAAATATGCAAAGAAAAATGTATTTCCTCATCCTGTTAATCTATGGTTTACTTGTTCCTCTGTGCTCTAATGGCAAACTAGATGGTTGGGGATTATTCCTCTTGACCAGTAAATAGTATACACATGAATGGTTTGCATATGTTTCTGACTAGCAGTAATTGCTGAGAAATATTTTAATGCCTTAGTCTAGATTTTCTTTTGCTTTGGTTGGTGCTGTTGTTCTCAGTGTTACCACTTATATCCCACCCTGCAATTTTCATTTATCAGGGTTTTGCAGCATAAACGCATGACTTGTCAGTCTTTCCTCATAAATACTCCGTCCAGACCACTGGCTGTTATTGTTAATCCCTGCATTTTTAATTTAGTAAAACATTTTGCACCTGCAGACCCAAAAGGATGACTCATTTTCATCAGTGGTCTTTGACAAAGGCTGATTTTATTCCTGGTCTGTTCCTGGCCTTCGCTGATACAGATTCCTCATTTCAAAGCATAAAGTCCCTGGTGACCTGTTCTTCTAACTCCTTGAACTAGACAGCGGAGAGCAGAAGTTCAGGAGAAAGAACTTGACACTGACTTCCTAGGTCAATTTAAAAAGATGAAGGAGAAGGGAGGAGAGAATTGTATTTTAATGGAGCGTGTGTGAGGCTCCCTGTCTGTAAGCTGCGCCCTTCCGTATGCTGGGATGTGCCTCAGGGTACCTCCTAGCTCAAAAAAGACTGGCAGACACAATTAAAAGTGGGTGAAAAGGTGAATTTCTGTAAAGTACAAACCACAAAATATTGCAGAAGCATTTTCCCTCTTATCTGTGTGTGTGCGCGCACTTGCCTGGCTAAGTACAGGATTAACTGTGTCAGGCCTACATATTGCCTTTAGTGTGTAACTGGAATGCAAGCAGCTGCTTGGGCATCCCTGGCTATAAAGCTTGGCTTTAATGACAAGACTTGAGTTTCCTCACAGGTGAATTCATACACTTTTGGCTGCAAGTATTTGACTCATGCGATGTCAAGTGTAATGCCAGCATGACAGGCTATTCAGGCCATTATGCTAAACCAGTCTTGCCAAGTAATGATGGATCAGTATGGACAGGCTGCTTCACACTGCGAGTGTCGCATCTTTTTGGAAAGTTGCTCTTCTCTGGGCTTTTTATGGAACGGATTTATCCTTAAGTCACGCAGAGTGAGACCGCGCTAGACATAGATATCTACTCTTAATTAGATGTGGGAAACTGATCCAAAATGGGTAATAGTCAAGCAATCATTTAACAATTATGTATGGAACACAGACAAATAAACACGTAACTGTGTTTTTTCCTGCGAAGCTCCTCTCTGTACAGAGTCAAAAGCTTACAGTGTTAGAGGTAAATAAAGTGAATTCCAGCAATGATTATTGATATGGAAGTAGAATAAAAAGCTGAAAACAGAGCAGAAGACTCAGTAAGTTTGCCGATGTATTTTTGCCAGAGAGCAATGGGAAATGTTGCTGTGCTGAGTGGTCTGCTGACAAGGTGGCCAGCGATCCTAACAGGAGATCATAACATTACAGGGGCAGACTGTACAGCTGAAATCAAAAGCTGTCCTGTTCTTCTAAGCTCCATTGTCCCCAAATTCACAGTGCTAAATGTACTCATCCAAAGTTAGACACCTGGATCATTAATCATACATTTTCCTCGCTCAATGTCACATCTGCTTAATCACTGGTGCATAATTAGAATGGTGCTAGTTTAATGACCCTGCAGAGCTGTCTTGTGTTAATAAAAAATACAGCACAGATCCAACACAGGCAGTGGAATGCAAGTCCCCTCATTCTTCCCTATCAAAGGGTTTTAGTCATGGAAGAGTCACCTTTCAATGAGAGTTATTAGTCTGCTTTCAATCTGCGTTCCCTCTCCTGTTTGCCCCTCTGCTCAAGCAGCCCACAGAAGTGGCAGGTTTTTCTTAGTAATGTTGATAATTGTCCATTGAAAATTAAACTGCCATGATAAACTCATTGCGCAGAGGCAAGGGGCTAGTAATGACTCTTTGTCGGTACTGATTGGGCTGTATTTGAACCAGCAGCTCAGAAGAGATTCTCTTTTTCCCTGATTACTAATCCCCTGAAGCAGTGTTCCCCTGTGTACAGATCCCTGGCTCTTCTTTTGCATCTTAGAGACTGCCATTTTTGTGCAAAGTACATTTCTTTTATCCTTCTTTGTGTTGCTTATTGTCTAAAAGTCATTTAGCCCTACTGAAGAGCTGCTATGCTTACTATGCATGTGTATCAGCAAAAAAGCAGGCTGCAGGGTTTTTTTTAAAAAAAAACATGTTACAGATATAAAACTTTTTTAAAAAAAAACAACTTTAAAAAATACCTTTAAAAACAGTCATACACCTGGAACGAAGAAAGTCTAGTGTTTTGTCATTCTAACATGTTCATTTCTCTTCCATAGGGAAGTATCTATCCAAAGTTCCTGAATTAAAGTGCGGGTTTTTTTTCCAGTTTCATTAGGTTTTATTCAGAAGTAGAAGAAATTACTGCACTTCATTTGTCCTTTTCAAATGGAATCCTTTTCTATAATCAATCTATTAGTAAAACAATCTGGCCTTTATACGATTAAACTGTCAGCAAAGCAATATTATGGATAACAAATACAGTGACAGAAGTGAAAAGAGTAGCTTGTAAAGCACAAAGAGTATCTATTAGCATCTCTGGAGATCATAATTTAAAGACATTTTCTAATACATATTTGTCCTCTGAGTGTATTCGTGTAGTGCATCCTGTTGAAGCTGTCTAATAAACAGTTAATATTCTGAGCCAGTGGCATATAAATATTAACAGCTGGAGGCTGGGCAAGTCTTCTATTAAATGGAGCCAAAAAAGGCCCTAGACATTAATCACTGTGTGGCATCCTGATGTTTGCGATGCTGCCTCGATATGTGATTACAATATGTTCTCTATCATCTATCTGAGGTGCCTGTCACCGTGATTTTAAGTGACAAGCCTACCAGTTTTTCAGCATTTAGCAATACTTTATTACACATTATAGTTCCAAAATAAGTAGCATTATGCCACATTTATCTAAGTAACTTCAGTGTTTAACAAGCATTTTGTTTATACCTTTTGCGGTCAACTATTACATGAAGTCACTAAGAGCAGGTTACCGGTTCAGATGCAACCCAGCCACGAGATCTGGCTAAGCTGGAGAGGAGAGCATGGAGGACCACATGGTTTCTTTTGCTCAGGGGAGGTTGTCCATCTGGTCCCTTGTCATGCGTCTAGCTCAGCCTCTCTAGTCTGTTTTACAATCCTTAAATCCAAAACAAAATGAAAAAAGCAAACAGAGATGAGAGAAAATGTGCGTAGGGACTATGTGTTCTGTTATGGTACTTTCCAAATGTGTTAAACCCTCTGAAAGAAGCCTTTAGAAATTTTGCCTTCATTTCTCCCTCTTAAAAAAAAGCTGCAATGAGTGGTAAGACTGTTATTTCTTAGCCCTCAGTTCCACTGCTTTTGTGGTGGATGTATGCAAGATTATTCGGATGCCATGCGTACACCCTAACAAACACTCGGTCCAGGATCCAGGGTCAGAAATGAATCTAGCGTGACTCCTTCAGCCTTTCAAGTGATGATGATGGGATATATTTTGAATCATCAAATAAGAGGCTTTTGATTTGTTTGCAATGCCCAATGATACAAGTATAATTGTTTTCAGTTTGGAAACTCTAGAATAGGGTCTTGTATTTACAACAGCTTCCCCCCCAGCTATATGCTTTGGACTCTTCTTAAACCCAGCAATTCCTGACTTACTCTCCCCCTTGATTTTGGTGCCTTTCCACAACTCTTTTCAAGCTCAAGGGGAAACTGCATCCTGGTGCACAGAAAACAGATCTTACTAAGGTACAAACCTGTTTCCAGAGGCTTGCCAGGAATATACCCTACAGTATGCTGTATTGTCATATTGCTGTGGACCATCTTTTACACAAGGATGGAGAGAGAAGGATTACTTCTTGCTGCGTGCTAATTAGGGGATGGCATCAGAAGGGTGAGCAGAGCAGGAGTAGTCTTGGCTCATGAATCATGACTAGACTGTGGCAGCCCAGTTGTGTGAAACACCCTGTGGAGGCCTTGCAGCCAAAAGCAGAGAATGAGAGTGTTGGTCTGAGCAGAGCTTTTGGCAGGGACTGTTTTGTGGTGTTTTACAGCGCGTTGGTCATAAACAGCCCTTCTTGTTGATAGTTCTCTTCTTTTTGATGTTTTGTTTTTTGTTTTGTGTGTCCCACCACCATATCTCCTTCCTCTTTTGCTGGGAAACTCAGTGCAGCATCTTAATGCAATTATAGTTCCTTTGTTGATTAATGTAGATTTAATTGCAAGAGTAGTTTACATGCTTATATTTTAAGAGCCTTGTATAAGAGATTAATGAAAGGGTGAATAATGGTAAATACATTAAACAACATTATATAACCACATAAATACTAGTAATTGTTGCAACACTGGACATTTTAATGACCTAGACATGTTGTAAATAGGTGGTTATGAACATTGTAACATTATCTCTGCTCTCCCATGCTCCTCTAAATGTTAAATAACCCCCTCAGCAAAATCTTTTCAGTATAGGGGTTTTTACGACCTAGGGTTTATTGTTGCAGTGCACCACTGTGCACAGAGATGGGAAAGCCTGGCAGATGGAAGGGTTTGCTGTCACTGTGGTTTGGTGGTGGCCATTGGTTTTTGTCCAAGTAAAGGAGCTTTCAACATACAAAATGCAGGGGACAGTACTACAAACTGTCAGTTTAGGGTAGCTCTGTGTGGCATCTCTCTAAATAACAGTCCTGGTGAGATCATTCCTTGGTATAGAAAATAGTTAAAGGTTAACTATATCAAAGATGGGGAATGGGAGAGAGAAAATTCTGTGATTTACTGGTTAGAGGTTGTTTTCTACTAGGGAGGCAGCAGTGCGAGGGTCCTGTGACCTGCACAGATCTGTTCATGTCTTTTTTATGTCCTGCAGTCACCTCCTCATGTGTATGAAAGTATTTTGGAATTACATGAGGAGTTTCAGGTGGGTTTGGGGAGTTTGGTTTGTGTTTTTGAGAGCCACCTGTCCAGAATGGCCCCCATCCATAGGATAGAGTTCAGCTTTGATCATGTTTTAAGGCACATTCATCTTTTACACTGGAGAGAAAACCTGAGCATTAACGATTACAACACATAGCATTGCAGCATTTTTGGATCTAGGTTAAATGCTCAGAGGACACAAGAAATAGTGTATTAAGAAATGTAACCTTGGAAATCCAGGTTTTTCAACATTCTAAGTATCATGTATTTTCCTAATTTAACCTGACTGTCTTCTCTGAGGTCCCCTGTTTTTACTGCTGCGAGGCTTGCTCTTCTGCTAGGCTCCACTCTCAGCTGCTCTCTCATCTAACCTCCCTGTGGTCCATCTTCTCCTTTCAGACGTAGCAGCGGTAACGGAAGGAAAGTCCCATTGTTCCCTTGATTGCTGGTACCACCCAAGGAAACTGCTACACGCCAAACGTCTTCTTATTTTGCAGCTAGTGTAATTCTGTCCCATCTGACTCCTCTTATGCATTCCCATTTGGTCAATGCCTGTCTGATAAGTTGAGCTGAATACCTATGAATGCTAATGAACTCGTACCGTCAGTGTTCAGTTATACCATCAAGTTAAAATTCTGATAAGGATATAGGTATGTAATACAGAGAGATGTGTAATTTCCTAAGTAGTAGTATTGCCACCAGGCTTTGAAGTAAAATTCTAGAGGTCTTGAAATATTTTATCCAGGATGAATAACAAAAATTTTTAAAGCCTAAATGTGTGTAAAGTGAGCACTAAACAATAACTGGAGAAAGATAATAATAGGAGTGTGGAAGATAGAAGTTTCTGGGAAAAGTATAAGTACGAGAAACTGAAACAGAAGGAGGGGTAAAACTAAAGGAAAAAAACCCCAACAGCAACAAAGTAAACTCCACAAAAGTGAAAATTTCCTTTAATCGGTTTTAACTGTGATGTATTATTTCACTTAAAACTATCCAACTGAAACTATGAAAAAAGAGTACTATAAAGTGTTTGGCAGATGTTAAAGATACATTCTTATAGCTCTAGGGTAGACTATATTATAGGTAACTTCCATCTGTCTGCTCTGTGGTATATTTTTGCAAGACTATGAATAAGGCACTGATTTAAGTGTTATAGCAGTTAAAATCCACGAAAATAGTAAAACCAACATTTTATAGTAGGTGAAAGAATAGAGCAAAGATGAAGGAAGTAGCCAGTACATCAATAAGTCGGAACCAGGCTTTAAGAAAACAGAAGAAATAAAAGGGTGCGGATACTGAGAGGCCCTTGCTGAAGATGCAGAACCTAAACCCAGCCTAAAACTTCTCTTAAGCACAATCATAACAGGCTCTGTTAAGAGCAAAACACACATAAAATGAAAAATGGAAAAAACATTTATCCATGCACAATATTGACGTTGGAAATCAAACTTGAAAATATATTGTTCATCAGAATTTTGTTTTCCATTTTAATCATCCATATGGATAGGTGGAAGAAAAGCAAAATTGCTGGGGTTGGGGGGAGGAGTTCCCTTATATTTATTTGTTGCAGAATTGCTTTTTCTTTTGCTTTCACTCTTACTGTCTCAAGTTGTTCTCATCTTCCTTTCTTTCCATACAAGACTATGTTTAGCAAGACATAATTGGAATGTGGATGAGAGAAGGAAGCTGGAAAGCTGAAGGGCGAAAGACTTTAAACGCACAGTGTCCCTTTGCCTTCATTTGGCTTTTACCTTTGCGATCTATGGTGACAGTGAGACTAGCAGTCATTGCTTGTCCATGGGATCATCGCATCATGCATCACTGTCAGGAGAAGAATTAAAACTCTTATCATGTGAGGTACTTCAAAGAAACCTAGAAATGCAATGTGTAATATGGTTAGATCTAATTATACAGTCAGTGGGGGTTTTGGATGGGTGAGGAGTGCACAATCAGATATAGGATCATTCTTTCATGTCTGAAAAAGTGGAATTATGTCAAATTCAGCAATGTAGGAAAAATGGATGACAGATTTGTGAATTAAGAAGACAGTGTACAGGTGTTTAAAAAACATTTTTTTTTCGGCTCAGAATAATGCAACAGTGTGAAATGTAACTAATTTAGGGATTCCACCAATTTATCTCATCACAGTGTTTTCTAGCTGCATACATTTGATGGTTTTTGTCTGGATTTAAAGTCTTGATGTGGCTAGGTAGAACTGATGCATACTAGGGACATAAGGAAATTACCTTCCCTTTTTCCTTCTCTTCTGCCTTTCCTCTGTTGTAGTTTGGAAAGGGGATAAGGGTATATATGGAATGCCCAGTGCAGCACTGTGTTGAGTTACCTCCAGTCTCCGAACTAGCTGGTACTGTGCAGTGATGCAGAGGGAAACTAGCCCTCCCTCTGCATCCAGGGAAAATGCCCAATTAGCCATCTATATTTCTCCGTGTTTCAGAGCTTATTTGTCCAGAGCTACCTTTCTTGGAGATCAAGCACAGATAAACCATAGAGGCAGAGTCATAAGGGGCAGCGTTTAGGTCTGTCTTCCTGAAGGAAGGCTCAACAGCTCCTGACAAAGCAAGAAGCTTGAAAAGAGTCAGATCTGCAGATATGCTAGCGGAACAAGCATCCTCCAGATTTTAGTAACAAGACACCCAAGGTTTCTTAATTCCCAATGTTTCCAATATCATATTTTTCCAACACTTTCTTTAAAACTCAAAAATATGTTCTCCGGCGAAGAGAACAAACCCTTGGGGTCTGAGTCTTCACAAGCTTCTTTTTAATGAATACATATATCTAATCCCTGTAGTAAATGTCCCAATAGACAATCTCCCAAGGGCTTGAGTGTCTTACATCTCACTTCCTACAGCAGGGACTGAAACTTTCTTTTAAGCCCATCGCCAGCTGATCTTATCTCCTCAGTCATCAAGTCGGGTATCTGTTGGTTGATGAACTACCTTAGACATGTTTATGGGGAAAAACTGAAATCTGTCTTTTTTTAGTGAACTCAGAGATTGTGAGCTTACTTGCTATGTTAGGCAGGAGGAATGCATCAAGTGATATTTTTCTTTCCTGTTGTTAATCTAGAAGAGCTTCTTCTGTGCATGCAAGTAGACAGTTTCTGAATTTATTGCCAAAACTGTGCTTGTATTTACCAAAAAAAACCCAAAACAGAACTCTAAGGAAATTTAAATCACTTTAAGTGACTTTAATTCACTTAAATCTCTCTGAAATTCTATTAGAGTTAAATTTCCTTAAAGGCTTGATTGTAAATCCAACTTAAAAAATTGGGCTAATTATGCTTTTATGATAATTTAAAGAAATCAGCATTGCTGTCAGCTTTGCAATGAACTCATGATTTCTGCTGGTCTAATTTTTATTTTCTTGTTTCTTAAGTGAAACATTAGAAAGTATGAAACAGCTTTATGCTCCTTTTAACAAGAATAATGCCATTATACTAAGAAAAAGAAAACTGTTTTACCAAAATCATTACTTGCAATCAAGAGATTATAGCTTATTGGCATTGCTATGCACACCATGTCTCTGAGGTATTTCTGGAGGCAAACAGAATTTTGCAGGTGAGTGCAAGCCCAGTGAACAAGGTCATCTTCAGTAGGACTCAAATGATTTTAAATACCAAATCCACAAGACTCTGTACTTGCATATAGAATATGCAAGTAGCTCTTGCTGGTGTTGCCTTGAACTTGCCAATAGCTTGCAGCTGAGCTACTCAGGTGTTTGCATTAAATGCATCATTACTTTTGTGGTGGCATAATCAGTGACTGAACATTCTTACTAAATGCGTGAAATGGTAAGCACCACACTCCCTGCAAATGAATTTGGAAAGCTGCCTGGGTTATATGTTGCAGAAGACTGCGGTAGTGGGGCAATAATTAATAAACTGCTAGAAAGCAGAGAAATTTCACATCTGAAAGTGTTTTCAGTGATGTGCCAGGAAAAGGGGATGTTATTCGTAGATCAACATTAACATAGTCTCTGCTTAAAGATGGCTAACTCATAAAAGCTAGTTTGAGCACAGTAGAAATCTGTTCTGAATGCTTTGTAGATACAAAAGGATGCTTTTAGGGGTTTTTTCCTCTTCTTTTGTCAAGACTGCAGATTTATCTTCTAACTTTTGATACTGTCACGCTCTTGCATCAAGCTAATACATAGTTTATCTTCAAAACTAATTTTTTCCCTTTGATTTCTTGGAATAGCTTGATTCTAATTTTATTACCTAGGAACCGGAGTTTAATCGGTATATCAAAACATAGCATCTTCTCAGTTTATTGGAAGACTAGCTTTTACCCTTTTATTTTTTAATTATTTTTTTTTTTAAAGACTAACTCTTTAGCTATACTGAATGTATTAGTTTGTGGTTTCTTGTTTGTGTACCTTAAACCTCTGTTGAATTCATTAGCTCAGCAGTGGGATTAGGCTAAACGGAACAGGATGCTTAAGAAGCAAAATAAGGGAAAGCCTTCCTTCGAATAGTGGATGGATCTTGTTCTGCATAGCTGTTTGTTTGTTTTCTTTCATCTTGTACCTTTGCAGTTCTGTTATTTTTTCTGTCCTACTTTTTCTGTTCTTATCTGCATTTTTCACTTCTTCACCCTTTTCCTTTCATTCTGCAAATAGATGTCTTGAGATTAATTTAAAATTATTTCCTTCAGTGCCCTTTAAAGCACATTCTTATCTTCCTCGTACATTAGATGCATTAAATTATTTCTGACATCAACATTACCCCTTGATTAAATTACAGCCCTGAATTCAATTGGGTATCATGTAGTCTTGGATAGATATAAAGCAATATTAGTTTTATAATGCTACCTTATGTTTCACTTTACTCTCCACTAAGCATTTTCTCTCTTATAAGAAAGAGTTTTTCTTTAGCGCAAGTTGCCTTGCAAAATGCTTATGTATGTGGCGTTAAAAGAAAAGCAGTAGATACAAAGTGCAAACCTATTCTTTTTCTTGTATGTTATCTTTAAGCCTAAACTACTGATGAATCTCCCCTGTAATCATTCCTGAAGTACACACCAACCAGTGTGTCTTCCTTCATCCTCTGTAAATGAATTGGTTATAGTTGTTATCCTTGAGCTTAGTGCTTGCAATTGTGATAAAAAACTCATCAGCTTCTCAATTAGTATTTAGTGTTGAAGCCAGATTCATCTGTTGCCAGTGTACTGATACCAGCAAATTAGACTAAGAATTATTTGAGTCCTCCTTTTGTAAAAATGGCATAGGTGTTCTAAACCAGATCTGTCTTATGAATGTGAAGTTCTTAAATTAACTGTAAGAAAATTTGGAAAAAAATGATCCTTCTTATTGCAACTCACTTTTACTGTTACTTCATTTTAGGTAACATTCAAAGCATCAAGATACTCAGTTTCACCAGACTTAAGGTTTGTTCTTCTTGCATATGATGTTAAACAGGTAAGCTAACTATTTATAATCAGCCTCTAAATGAAAACTCTGAAACCCTTGTTGTTTTCTATATTTCATCTGTGATGCCACATAATATAAGATGATTCATGTACTTGATTTCTGTTCCCAAAACCTTCTGATGAAATGATGGTGAAGTAGGTATTTAAGTGTGTACAAAAATACTGCAAAGTTCTCAGCTGAGGTAAATTGCCATAGCTCCTCTGAAATGTCATGTGATTTTTTTTTTGTAGTGGAGGTTTCGTAACCTTTAAACTGTTCTGTTACTAGCTGATGATTTGAAAGCCTATCTTTCAGTGTTCCTTCCTGTTTTAAACAGCTGTACATGTCATTTATGAACTATACTAAAAAAAAAAAACTAGGCTGATTCAAGTAATGGAAATTTTATTATTGGCTTCAGTAGTTTGAAACTTGATAGTCTGAAAGTCTCTTGGACTACATAACGCACTGTATTCTTTGTTTCTCATAGTATTTAAAGATGTTGTAGCTATTATGTTGTCAAAAAAAGTTTCAGTCAATAATAGCATATAGAGTTTTCTAAAATAAATCTTCGAACACAAACAAAAATGAAAAAGGTTTTATGAATTTCCTCTGCATTTCCTATGTGTCTAAAAAGTGCTATCAAAATACGAACTGTTATTCATTACAGAATAGCTCTGGATTGATGGACTTACTGGTTATTGAAGCAAGTTTGGGTTGTTTGGGGTTCTTTTGTTTACTTTGGAACAGTAAAACTTACAAATACCTGTGACCTTAATGTCAGAAATGATAAAAGATTATTATTGTTTATCACATTATACACCAGTATTGTAGTTTACTTATTGTTTTGTGTTGGTAACTGATAATACAATAGCTGTGTGTTGTGGATTGAAATTCATAGAACAATAAAATATTCATTTCCAGGTCAGTATACAAATCTTTCTGGCCTCCTGGTAACATTGCTGTACTGATCTGTATACTTGCAGCTTTAATAATTATATCTGCAAACCTGAAAACGTGCCGAAAGCTGATCTGAAGTGTTCTAAAGGTGTTGATGTAGAATGGTTTGTTTACTTGGGACTAGATTCAAGTAGGGTTTTTTCTACTAATTCTAGTGGATTCTGGATCAAGCTCTTTTTACGATATGAGTAGACCAATAAACCAAGAAAGAGCTGCTCCTGTTCAGTTCAGTATTTTTGTTGTGGACGGTTCCAGTTTTATTTCTGTCTGAAAAATATTTGTCCTTGCTGTTTCCATTCTTGATTGCTTCTTTTTGTGTGGAAGAGATTAATAATCCCTTCTACTGACTTAATTTCCTCATTTGATGTATTGAAATTTTCATTTTAGGTGGGTTTGTTTGTTTGGGTTTTTCTTACTAGTTGCATATATAGCTGATATAGAAATATAGGCAAACGTGAAAATACCCATCACGTTTTATTACATCTAAAGGTAGTAACATCAGGGATGAATCCCTGCTCCACAGTAAAGATGGTCCATTGACATGCAAATTCCTCTCAACACACGCTGAATATATCACTTTGTAGAACTCCCTTTCTGTATTTCAGTCTTGGTTTTGTTGCCAAAAGAAAGTTTTCCTTTCTTTTACAGTCCAGTTGCTGGTGGTTACTTAGAGGGATGAGGTTTGCAGCATTTACGTTTTTCATCTAGCCATTTCCTTTGCTCAAGAAGTAATTAAAATGAGAAATTAACAGGGTTTGGCAAGCAGTTTGTGGTGGTAGTCCTGGATGGCTTTGGATAAGGCTAGTGATGCTTTCTCCTGCGCGCTCCAGCTGGGCTCATGTCTTTCAAATCAAAAACATACTGTGATTGTTGCGTCCTCTAGAAGTGGTCGTGGTAGTGCTAAAATTGGATAATAGCTGGATAATGTCAGCCAGATCCTCAGTTGATGTCAATAGTAATAATGCCATTGAAGTGTGTTACCTCCTGAGAAGAAACTGTTCCTCAGGATGTAAGCCTAAGAAAGTGTAAGGAGTGTAAGTCAATTCTTTCAGAAGTTACAAAAAATATTATTGTGAGTATGTGGTAAAAAGCCTTTTTTCCTCGAAATTTTCTGATTCTTGGGATATTTGTTAGGCTGGTGAGGCACTTCTGTTTTGTCAAAATCTGTTGGGGAAAAAGGTATGCAATGCCTCGGAAAACCTCTTTATTTCTGCATAACTAATGCTTCCTAATAAAAGGAAGAGTTAAGTTAATGTTCATTCTTCTTGGGTCTTCTCTTTTTTCTTTTTTTCTCAGTCAGAGCCAGACTTACTGGGTCTGGATGAGAGGAAATCCACCTGTCTACCTTGATCCTTCCCCCAGCTGTTAACTATAAACTATAAAATTTGTTACCTATAAAATTAAAATTAATATTAAACAACATAACTTAACTGGAGTTTTTCAACTTAGTTTCAGCAGAATTAGGCCAGATTATTTCTTCATATCTCATTTGAGTGTAACTTTTTACAAAACTGTGGATTTGCGTATTGTCATGTGTTACAACACATGGTTGAGTAACAATACCCAGTACGAGGAACTGCAAATAAGCGTGTTGTAAGCATTTGGTTGACCTCTCCATCTGTTGTAAATTGCCGTGGACCCCTGGACTTTACTACCTATGTTTGCCTTCTTGGTTAAGATTTAGATGTATAATTGCACTGTAATGTATTTGATTTCTGCTTTTGCGGAGCGTCAAGGCTTTGGGTTTTAAAAATTATAATGGTTGTTTACATACATTAATCTGTGTTCTTTGTAACATACAGTAATACAGCTGGAACAGATTTATTAATCAACAGTTTTATAAATAAGCTAGGGTGTTTCAGCTGAACAGATTGGAGAAAAATAGAGACAAATGTTTCTTCAAGACATTTTGTCATGAAATTGTAATTAGAAACAAGGTTATTTTGATGTTTGGATTAAAAATAAATGTTGAGTTAAATTAAATAGTTGAATATTTATTTTACTGTTGTCAGCATTTTCTTTAATCTATTTTATGCTTGGAATGGCAAACTTTAATTAAATTTGCAGTTGTTTCAGCACAATTAAGAATGTCCTCTATGCATAACGGGACATAAATCTGCATGAAAATAAGCCATCTTTGAATACAAAAGTAATAATTGAATGAATCACTTAAATCATGCTTAATAGAAGAAACAAAACCATTTCATGTGGCATAGCAGCTGTTTCGGTGTAGTTCTATAAACTTCATATGGAAGAGAATTGCTTTGCTAAGGAATTCAGTGTGTTGTAAATTAATTTCTGGACATCAGATTCCCGCCATCTGTATCATAGCAGGTCACAGAACGTAAGCCAGTATTACTGGCATAAGCACTGTGGCTGTCTGGCTTTTTCTTTTTTTAACAGAAGGCTGTGGCAATTTTAGAGGTACTTTCTGTGCGTTCTTCACTGCACTACTCCATAGCTCTCCACACTTCTGAAATACTTTCATTAATTCTCCAAGTTTTTTGACTTTGCCAAAACTTGCGTGGATCAACTGTGTGTAGTTCAGACTTCCTTTCTGTCACTCACCGTAATTTGGTTGACATCACTGAAGAAGTCTCATTTTGCAAGGCAGCAGATCAGTAAGTAGGAACTAATTTGAGAAATGAACACATACATTCTTGTTGAATGTCCTATCATCCTGATTCTTCTGGGACAGTGTGAACACAGCAGCAGGGAAGCCATTGTACGTATTGGATGCAGAGAGGAGACAGTTTTGCAGTGCTGTATCTTTTTGATTTTGATTTTCCTTTGAAGATTGTCAAAGTATGAGCAAAGAATGTGATGCTCTGAGAGGCAGAGCATCTAAGCCAGTTGAGATTTCCAGAGGAAAGGTTATTTCACTATTGCTTTTAATAAGGCCTGTATTAAAATGACATTTAATTTTTTTTCTCACTCTGCTGGTGGTGTTATTCACAATTACCAAAACCTGATTTATGGTTTTGATTAGCAAATGGAAATCAGACACTGTTCTTGCATTAATGGTAAAGGATGGGGCAGTAAATTTCGCAGTGCAGTGAGCACTGAGGTCCTAAGAAATTCTTTTTACCTTTGGGGAACTTCAGTGTCCCTCAACAGAAGTTATACCTTGTGAGCTGTCCCTGGAATCCACGTGAAATGAAAATAAGCTTTATTCTGGATATTAGTGGGTTTTTTGCTCAGATATCGTAGGCATGTTCTCCCCATGCTCTTGCTAGAGTATAATATGCCACAGAAGGGCAAGTGAGGAAGTAAATGTGATAAATTCTTTTTCTATGTAACTCCCCTTTTTTTCCTCATTTGATTTAATAGTACAGTCCTTGTGATTTTGTTTTTTTCATACAAACTGTCCTTTCTTTCTTTCTGCTTTCAAATCCTTTTTGAATACCAACTTTCAGGATCTTTTCCTACTTTATTCTTTTTACTATTACTAATGCATCATTTTCTGCTTTCAATACAAGATGAACTATGTGCGGGTTTTTTTAGCTTTTGGTTCAGGAATGTGCTTAAAAAACAGATTAAAGTTCAGCTCTAGTTTGGAAGCATAAGCATTTATACACTCTCTAAAAAAGGAAATGTTTTCCTGAATTAGGGCTTCAAAATGTAATCTTTTTTAGCTAGAGAATTTTAATAAACCAATGTATTTAGCTTAAAGCACCATGAAAATAGTTTTTAATAATTCTTATGGTAAGATCAGGATGAAGAATAATCCAATCCTCTTCAGAAAGGTAGGAGAAAAATAGTTTTAGATCTAAATGTCACTCATTCAGTAGGAATGAAAAATATTGCAGAAGTGTTTCTGAATATTTGTAGTTTAATGTATTGAAGTAAAGATGAGAGTCCAACATAGTATCTGAAGCAAAGAAACTCTAAGAGAAAGAAGTTACTTATCTGCTGTGTGCTGATGCCTGTCATCACTTTGCTGCTATAATATCTATTTTTAGAGGCTAATGATAGGGAGTGAGGACCACAGTCTACAGTGAATGGAGGGCGAACAGCAACAAGTGACAGGCTCATCAAACTTTGGAGATTGCCTCTGATACTGGCTTACTCGAGTGCACTGAAAAGATCTTCAGGAGTTTGCCTGCAGATTAGAAGAATCCATGAGGGGAAGAATTCAATGAAGTCTTAAATTATGATTATCTGTTCTGCATTATGAGATTATCTTTCTACCAATTAGGTGGAAACTAAACGTTCAATTGTCAGTAATCTTCTTGGTCAGTGGAATTGATTTTTGGTTGGGTTTTTTTCTGCAAAAATTAAAGGATAAAGAAGTTACCTTGCATTATGTCTTATTTTTATCTTATTATGTCTTATCAAGACACTGGTATTAACATGTGCAGGTGTTTTCAACAAGATAGTTTATACAGTACTTACGAAAATCTGGCTTTGAAGAGCATTATCTGGAGTACCAGGTAATGGTTGGAAACATACACGACAAAGATGAAATGAAATCTGTCTTCTAACACATGGAAAACAATATTTTCTCAACAAGATTATTCCATACAAAAGAATTCCAAAAGACTTCTTAAACCAGCAGTGATCTGGACAACAATATTTTAGGTAATGCTTTTTATGAAGTAAAGATCTGATATAAAATTCCTTCTGTCAACTTTTTCCTCCAGAAATGCATGCTGCTTTAGATAAACTTGTCTTTCATGTGTATTTCCTCAGGTCCTCAGGGTGATCTTTCATCTTTCATTCCTTCATTTTGAGATGAGTCCAGAAGCAAATCATGCATGTGCATACTCCTGAACTTACAAGATCCTAAATAAAAGTCTGATTCAGACATGACTTTCCTATTCATCGTTATCTCTTGTCAAGAACACGAAAGACCAATTTTTATCAGCTTTAGGGCAGTGAGAAAAAAAAGAAGGGAATTTTAAGTGAGATCCGCCCCCCAAAATTTGAAATTATTTATTGCAGATATTTTTGTGATATATTTTACTCCTCTCTTAGGTATGACAAGATTAGATGTTTAAAAGGTGAGGTATTGAGCAATTCATGGAAGTGGGCTGCTCAAATTTTCCCCTTTTAAAGGCTGTTTTTTTACTTTGAAGTTTTGTCTGGATAGATTAGAATTTGCTGACATAATAGCTAGGCTGTAAGTGATCTTAGCATACTACTCATCCAATATTTATATTTGACTTTATTTTATATAGCTCCACACATATGCAAGGCATTTTGAAGATATAAAAAGACAAGGTCTTTGGCTGAGGAGATGATGTGCTTTGTAGTAAAATCTGGCTAAGTGTATTTGGTGGCACTGTGTGCTGTCATGAACTATCCCATGGGAGTGAGTATTCATACAAGTACACAGTGTCCCACTTCTAGCCAGGGTTTCACCTAAATTATGTGGCAAAATGTAGTAACCACCAGTCCCCATAAACAGAAGATGGGGAAAATCAAAAGAGTAGATTTTATGCCGAGAATCATGGACGTTGATGTCTGTTTAGTATTTGTCTGACAAATAGTGTTTTCTCATCTCATCCATGTTGAATTGCATTCAACATGTAAGTACTTGCATTCAATTCATGAGGCAGCTTACCACTTATTAGAAGTAGCAGAGCTATACCTGGAGTATCTGCGTATCTTTTGCATTATTTGTCTTTATGTATGCATTATTATATTTACATTAGTGGCATGTTTGTGATGAGATGACGGGACTGCTCTCTGCCAGGGCGTTACCTGCAGAACAGGGGGTGAACTGTCATAATTTCTTCCTTTTATAAAATTCTGAACTAAAAAGGTAGGGAAACTGGGGTACTATTTGGATGCTTCCACTTTTTTTAATTTTTAATCTAATACGAAAGCTGTCATGTCACATACATCTGCATATGCATCCACTTACCTATTTTTCAGAAGGGGTTTATTTAATTTCTTCTAGAAAGTGGTTGATTTCGTCAGCTGACATTTCATCAGCTTGATTCATATATGCAAGTTCAGCCTTGTGTAACAGTTTTAAAAAAAAAAACAAACCAACAACAAAAAAACAAAAAAACCCCCAAACAAA